>CAUYRT010056513.1:0-20729 GCA_963574885.1 Lepilemur ruficaudatus
AGCTACTTGGAAGGCTGAGGCAGGAGGATCACTTGAGCCCAGGAGTTTGAGGTTGCTGTGAGCTAGGCTGATGCCACAGCACTCTAGCCCAGGCAAGAGAGTGAGACTCTGTCTCAAAAGAAAAAAAAAAAAAAGAAAAGAAAAGAAGTTTTTGCAGTTTGAAATTTGTTGCAATTGCCCCGAACTTTTTTGGTAAAAAGCCAGATCGTAAATATTTTAAGTTTTGCCAGCCACATAGAGTCTGTTGCATATTCTTCTTTGTTTTATTGTGGTGTTGTTGTTTTAATAATCCTCTAAAAATGTGAAAACCATTCTTTGCCCCAGAGCCTAATAAAAACAGGCAGCTAGGCCAGATTTTGCCCACAGGATATAGCATGCCAGCCCCTGAGCTATAGGGCAGATAGTTGAAAGTTAATTCACTTTTTAATGCCCATCGGGGCTTGCCTTCTGCTCTCACACCTACCCCATCCTTCCCTTTTCAGATTGCCCATTGCTGTTGTTAGAGACCACAAGTTTATTTTAACAGTTGTCTCAGACAAACTGAGTTGGGGAGTGACTTGTAGAGTATCCTATGGTTTGGGATTATTTGTGCCATTGCTTTCCTACTGGCTAGGAGACTTAAGGGAAGGAAGCAGAGGTTGGGGAAACGTGGCCGGAGATAGAGGAAAGGTTTGAAAAGGGGAGAGAGTTGGAGTTGTTCCCTCTCCATGTGCCCAGAATCTGAAGAATGCCACTCCAAGTCTCAGGAGAGAGGGCTCAGATGAGTGCCATAGGGAGGAGTCCCATGGATCCTGAACAGTCAGCTGCTCTAGCTCCATTAAAAGGAGAGAGGGAAAAGAGAAGGCAGGAGAGAGAAAAGAAATTGGAACTCCCTACTGCCCCTCCACTTGTTTCATAGATGCCTTTTGTTTGGTGTGTACTGCAACAAATCCCACCCCTCCCCCAGCTGGAGGCCAGGCACACAGCGACACAGACAGGAACAGGGCACCTGACCCCCACCCATTGCTGACATCCCTGGCTCCAATGTCCAAGGACCATACAACCAGAAGATAAAGCTCCAGGGTTTGATGAATGAATTTGCTCCTTGGTCTGAATGCCCTGGTGGCACTCACAGCTTGCCAAGGCACTTCATAGTACCCCACCAGGACTGTTGGTGGTACCCTGCCACCCTCACCTCTCAAGCTAATGGGAGGCTAAGAGGAGAGGTAGAGGGCCCAGAGGATCCTAGGAAGTAGGCCAGGAAATACAGGGTGTTTCCTAGAGGTTGCTTGTTGGTTTGGATTTATGGAGAGTTTATCCTCACAGCTATTTTGCCAGTGACTTCTCAGCACGTGGAGATCAAGATTGCAAAGACAAAGACAGGCCCCTATCCGGAAGGCCCTCACGAGGAAGCAGGTTAGCTTCAAAGCATTCATCTGAAGTTCCAGGACTCTCTGAGCCTCTCAGGGGACTATTTGGGCTGGCTTAGGAACCCTGGAGAGGCCAGAACCGGTGACAGGAAGGCAGCATGAGCAAGAGGGTTTCCTGACTGAAAGTTCTTCCAGAAGGTGGCTGCAGGAGGCAACTTTAGGGTGACAGGAGCAGCCACAGCGTAACACCAAGGTCAAGCTCCTGTGCAGTCACCTAGATAGATAAGACAATGAATGCTGACTGGCCCTGGCACTTTGTGTATAAGGTACCTTAATAGATTCTGGAGTTACAGAGAAGGTTTCAGTATTTTTCTGCTTGGTTGTACCACATGAAGCTGTCCATTGAGGGCAGCAAAGCCCTATCCAAGCCAGCCTGGCCCAGACACAGAAGCCAACAGCTAGTGATGATGTGCTCCTGCCCCTGCCTTCCCCTTGGCTTAGACCTCTCCTTGTCCACTTGGGTACCTGAACCCTTAGCCTATCCCCTCTTATGAGCAACCTGGTATCTAAATTCTAGGAATGAGATTTTTTTTTTCAATTTATCTTAACTTGGGTCTGTGCTTCCCTACCTTTGTCTGAAAGCCAGAATCTTTTTATAACCTCTCAAATGCCCCTAAAGTCCAAATTGAGCTTGATCTCACCTCCCTTCCCACCCTATCTCTGGTGGGAAGCACCCCTTATCAGTTTCCCCTGTTCAAAGCAACCGACGGCTTTTCCCCAAAGCTAAAGTTTCTCATGCAGTAAAAAGCACTGAGGTTAGGCTCCTACTAATACTGTGGCTTTACAGTCCCCAAAGGGCCAGGGATCCTGAAACACAATGGGGCCAGCCTAGCTAATAATATTCATTCATTCCTAGTTTGGATCCTGCCCATTTTCAAAAACAATTTCAAATGGCTTCTGAAAATTAAGTATCTACTATGCTCCAGGCACTTTGCTGCCACAAAGTAAACAAAGGTAGCTCTAACTTCTGCTACAGCACTGAGCTCTCAGGAAATGGGATCTGTCTTTCTCAGTTCTGTAAGGTCCAACACGCAGCACAAGCCTTGGTGGCCAGTGTTTCATGCATCCTTGGTTGAAAGAATGAATGAGTGCCTTTTAGAGCAAGGATAATTATATCTCTCCTTGACCTGGTCCTAGCATAGGAAGAAGACAGAGTAAAAGCTAAGTGAATGGGTTAGTGGAAGGAGGGACTGTACATCCTGGGAAAGAGGAAAGGCAGGGAGATAGGGCAGGAGGCCGAGGGGATTCCACAAACAGTTTTCCCCGCCAGGCTCCCACTCCTTCCTCCCCAGAAGATGCACATACTTCTCCCTCTGTCTCTCCAGATCCCCGACGTTTGCTGGTGGCCTCTTCTCCATCTCCAAGTCCTACTTTGAGCACATCGGTACCTATGATAATCAGATGGAGATCTGGGGAGGGGAGAACGTGGAAATGTCCTTCCGGGTGAGAGTGAAGAGGGCTTCGGGGGGGGACCCACAACATCCCAGGGGACTGGCAGCGGCAGCCTGAGGGATATCACATCTGGAGCTGAATTTAAAAGGGTGGCTGTTTTCGGCTGTTTTCCATCATGGTTCTGCCTTCCTTTTGCTCCCCTCCCCGTCTGTGGCAGTAGGGCTTTGGCAATCAGATTGGCCAGCTTGAAACAAATTACTGGGCAGAACTTCTCAGTGGGAGGGAATAATAAGGACTGGACATCTGGGGACCTGGGACTCTTTTGAGATGTTTGTGGGAATAGGATTAGGGCAAAGGTGGAAACAGGTCAGTAACCAGTCACTGTCCTTTTTCTGGAAAAATCAGCTTCCCCTTCCCAGGCCAAAGGACTTATGCTCTGGTAGCCTTTGGAGTTTCCCTCCCTATGCTCACCACACTCTTCTTAACTGTAGGAGAAGATAGTGGCCCCAATTCTGGTGCATCCCAGAACTCTGAGGGATTCCAGGAGTTAGACAAATTAGGATTAGGTCAGGAAGAAAAGATTGCCTCTCCATGAAACCTACACAAATCCCTATGACATGGAAAAGTAATTAGTAAGTAAATGAACTCATTTATGAAGTCACCTCTCACAGTGTCTGGCACATATTAATCGTTTAGTTGATACCTACTATACTATAGGAGGTACTGTAATTTTACCTATACTATAACCATGATTATGTATTTATTACTGCCAAACTAAAAAGAATAACAACATACCTTCCCATCTAAAACCCAAGAGAGAAGACCAATAGGAGGGATGTCTTAAACCCCCCCACCAGCGTAGAGAAGGGTCCCCAGTCAAGCACCATAACTCTGTGTTCTGATCCTAGGCTCCTCAGTGAGCTTCTGACCTCTGTTCCATCTTTCTGCTCATAAGCTAGTAGCTAAGCGTCCAGGTGACTACCACTGGCCACCTGGCAGTTGACTGTCCTTGCTATTAATTAATACATGGATGCTCGGATGTGGGAGAGCTTGAGCTTCCAGTTATGTCTGGGTGAGCTGATAAAATCACATTTCCAGGTCAAAAAGCCACGTGATCAGAGCTCAGAGTAGGTATATAGACATAGGTAACAAAACTTAACCAAGTGTTTTTGCTAAAGTGGGCCCTGGTAACCTCAGGACTCTGCAAATCTCTTGTTTGCTTAAATCAGAATGAACCAGTGTCAGAGAGCCTGGGATTGTGTAGTCATGGCCTAGGAAGAAGCTTAGTCAATGTCCTTTTTTCCAGGGAGAGAGAGCAGCATTTGCCCTAGTCCTTGGACCTCGGGTTTGGCACCCTGGGGACAGAACAGAACTCCTTAGGCGATTGTTCCACCCACCCCGCTAAAGGCCCCACCCTGTCTCCTCTTATGTCAGGTGTGGCAGTGTGGGGGCCAACTGGAGATCATCCCATGCTCTGTGGTAGGCCACGTGTTCCGTACCAAGAGCCCCCACACCTTCCCCAAGGGCACCAGTGTCATTGCTCGAAATCAAGTGCGCCTGGCTGAGGTCTGGATGGACAACTACAAGATGATTTTCTACAGAAGAAATCTGCAGGCAGCAAAAATTGCCCAAGAGGTGAGAGGAAATGGTGCTCAGAAGGTGTTCAGATGGAGAGAAGCACAAATCTCAGACCCTGGTCAAAGACTTAAAGGCAGCAGCCCATCCCATCTCTGCCATCTGGTGCCTTCCTTCACCCCTCAGAGCCTTGTGAGCTAGAGACCAGGGAGGGCCCCAGGGTGCAAAGATTTTAAAGGCTAGAGGATGTCATCCCTACCTGGAGAGTCCTTGCATTCCAGGTGGGAGTTGGGGGAGAGGAGAGGGAGAAGAGATTTGGGGGAAGAATCTCCTATAGGAAGAATGGCTTTGAATTGGGGACCGGGAGAGAACTGACCGGGGAGTCACAGGAGATGAGGGAGTAGGGGAGCTATGGGGGGGAGCCCCAAATCTGGGCAGGGGGTTTGGACTTTAGCCCAGACGGAAGGTCAAGACTGGTAGAACTGACCCTTAGGGGGCTGGCTTCGTTGACAGAAATCCTTCGGTGACATTTCGGAGCGATTGCAGCTGAGGGAACAACTACATTGTCACAACTTTTCCTGGTTCCTGCACAACATCTATCCAGAGATGTTTGTTCCTGACCTGACACCCACCTTCTATGGAGCTGTAAGTCTTGAGAACCCACCTGCCTACCCACCATCATAGCACCCCCTAGAGAAGAAGTTCAAGACCACTTACCCCACAGATGGATAACAAATAAAAATTGACTTTTACCCTCCTCCTTCCTTTATCCAGGAAGAGGACTGAGAGGCCACTTTGGGGCTTCTAGAGATAGATAAAATCCTTATAGGGAGAAAACAGCCCATGAGCAGTGGTTCTCAAACATTAGCATGCATCAGAATCACCAGGAAGACATGTTAAAACTCTAGGCCCCATCTGCAGGGTTTCTGATTGAGAGGGCTGGGGTGGGGTGTGAAAGTCTGCATTTCTAACAAGCCCCCAGGTGACGCTGATGGTCTGGGGATTGCACTTTGAGAACCACTGCTTGTAAGGGATCTCCCATGTGCTGACCCGGCATCCTGAGAGTTTCCCCATCCTGGCCCACAGTGGGTACCCAGTCCTGCCCTTCCCAGCCTCTGTGGCTGTGCACCTCATTTTGCTTTTAACTCCAGGTGCGTGAGTTAATGAGCAGAGATGAGCAGAGGAGAAAAATCACAGAGGGGAAATCTGGCCATGCAAATTTATTCCAGTTGACTAGAATTTGTTCCCAGTGGGAGCCTCACCACAAACTAGGAAACCTGATTGTGTTATCCTGGTTCCCTCTCTGCTTACCATTCTGCAGATCAAGAACCTTGGCATCAACCAATGCCTGGATGTGGGTGAGAACAACCGTGGAGGGAAGCCCCTCATCATGTACTCCTGCCACGGCCTTGGCGGCAACCAGGTATACAGCCCAACCACAGCAGCACAGGCCCAAGAGAAACCTGTCTCTGAGGATCTCCTCTCCTCACGGGCTCCCTTTCTCTCCCTTAAGTAAAGGACTGGGATGGAGGAGCTCCAGAAGGAGGAAGAGAAACATACCATCCTTGCCTTCAGGAGGCCTCCAGACTGAGGGGAAATGCATCACACACAACACACAAATACACATACACACACAAAAAGTCTAAGTCTGAATTAGGGACATCCAGAGAGTACATGGCATCAGTGTTGGGTGTTGGAGAGGGATGGGTGGGAGGACTATTAATCAGAGGAGGTTTCCTGGAGGAGGCCAGCTGCTGGGTGATATTTGGAGGTGAGTATGGAAAATTTTTTAGCACTTTCCCTTATCTACATTCAAATTCTACCTTCAATGCCTCCCCTCCTGGAAGCTACCACCCTGTCACTTAGCAGTGACCCCAAAACAACCACTTACTGACATCTCAGTTACCTGAGGTCCTGGGAATTTACCCAATGCCTCACAATGAACCAGTGTGTCTCTAAGAAATAACTAATAACCTGTCCCATCCCCTGCCCCTGAGTCTACCCTGAATGCCCAGTGCCTAGTAAGTGACAGCCACCTAAAATAGAGCAGAAGCAAGGAAGGCAGTGTCACGGGACGGGACGTGGAACAGACTGCTGGCCTATACAAATGAAGATAGTAATGCTAATGCAGTTTCCTGTACCATTAGTCTGCAAGATGATTTTAGGTTGTACACTGAAGAACATTTTTAAACTTTTAATAGTAATTTATTAGCTAAAATAGAATCAGCATATCAAACACATGATTTCACAGATGTTTAAAGTGAGGCTAAATTTTAATTTTTAATTTAAAGAAAATAAGTATTATTCCAGTCTAACCCAGACATGGCAAAAATCATGAAGGCAGAATATAAATTACTAACGTCTTGGCACAGACTCGCCCGCTCACTTTCCTCCCCAGGAGGCACCTGTGGCTGGCATCTCAGGGCAGGTGGCTTTAGAAGGTAGTGGGCAAACTCTCCACTGGCTCCTCAGGACCTCTTCTTGTCTTCACTTCCAGTACTTCGAGTATACAACCCAGAGGGACCTTCGCCACAACATAGCCAGGCAGCTATGTCTACATGCCAGCACAGACACTCTGGGCCTCAGGAGCTGTCACTTCACTGGCAAAAATAGCCAGGTCCCCAAGGACGAGGAATGGGAATTGACCCAGGTAAGTCAGTTGCCCAGAAAGCTCAGAATCAAGAAGCTGAGGCCACGTCGGTGTCTCCTTTTTCGTAACTGGCCCAAGACCCATCACTAGTAAATGGCAGGTGTGGGATCAGCCTGACTTGAAGGCATGGGCTCTTTCCATTACACCATGTGCTTCAGGATATATGATGTAAGTGCTACCGTTCTTAGCTCAAGCCAGCACTCCTAGTGAGCCTACACACCCAACTTCAGCTTAGGAAAAGAGGAACCTAACCCCGAGGCTATAGGGAAGGGAAGAGTCTAAACATTAATCAAAAGCATAAAATTGGGAGTGGACAACAGTGGCCCCAGATCTTTGAGCCTGGCCATCTAGGGGAAGGGGAGACCCTCAAGGCATTTTTCTGTTGGCCATGGTCTTGTCGTCTTCTATTCCATCGACTCAGGCTAAATCCAGGGATGGGGAATTAGCACCAGACAGTCATGAACACTTGGAAATGCATCTCATCAGAGAGTCTAGCATCCCAGGAAAGGAATTAAGAAATGTCTTTGCACCTTGTTGGGTTTCCTTTGACTTTTACTAATTAAAAGTAATTAGTAAAATTATTAATTTTACTAATCTCATCCATCTCATTACCCCCAGTAGTACAGTCTGTGGCCCAGGTTTACCCTTTGCTGTGTCATCTTTTAGGATCAACTCATGAGGAACTCAGGATCTGGTACCTGCCTGACATCCAAGGACAAAAAGCCAGCCATGGCCCCCTGCAATCCCAGTGACCCCCACCAGCTGTGGCTCTTTGTCTAGGACCTGAATCATCCCCTGAGGAAGCCCCCACAAGCCTCTCAGGAAACAGGATTGCTGATGTCTGGGAATCTGACCATCAGTTTCTCTGTCGGCCTTAAAGATGGGTTTCTAAACCCAATGGATATCAAGGCAGGACCTTCCTACTCCTTGCAACAATGTTGGGCTCATTTTCTTTCCTCCACACTAATGGAACAGACCATCAGGACACATGATGCTTGGCCAAGTGCTTTCTTTCTGGCCTGGAAACAGAAGCCTCCAAAGCAGAGAAGGCAGCTGGGGGAGGGCCCAGGGCAGCAACGCTGAGTTCAAGAAAAGTACTTTTGTAGCCACGTCCCAAATCCCTGGCCATCCACAGCAACTGCAGAATCTAGTGAAATGGTTTATTCTAACAAAGGGATTAGAGGTCTAAGAGAGCCTCTCTTGCCAATATTGCCCAAAGTTCATAGAACTGTTTACAGAAAGCTCCCTGACACGTGTCCTTTATCTGCACAATAATCCTGTGAGAAAGATAGGACAGGAACCACTGTGCCGATTTTATAGACAAGAAAACTGAGACAGAGGTAAAAGAGCTTACCTATAGTCCCATAGCTAGCAGATGGCTACAGCCGAGACGGAGCCTCAATCTTCCATGCTGAGCCAGGGCTTCTTCCGCTACACTGCAAGAACACTAGGCAACTAGCCGCCAGCCCTCTCGTCCCCTCTGCCTTCCGTCCTGGTCATTTCTAGCCAGGTGGTCTTCAAAAAGCAGAACAATGGAGCCAGGTAGCCATTGGAGGGGAGACCACATTTGGGAATCCTGGGATGTTAGTGTTGAAAGAAAGCTGCTAGAACCAGTGATTCCCAAGTATAAGTCCCAGAACCCCTTTTTCTAAGCCTCATAGAAAAGGGAGATAAAAAGCGAAGTAGCAGGAGTGAAATTGAGGGAGGAGCGGGCAATGCCCTCTAGCCCCTGAATTTTTAAGTCTGTAAGCACAACTTGAATACCGTTGTTTTAGTCCAACCCTATCATTTTCCTGTTATGAGACCAAGACCAGAGAAGTGACTTTGTCCAAGGTCACTCACCCTGAAAGGTATTTGCAGCCCTGAAGCTAAAGACTCAGGTAAAACTAGCTAGAGTCTTGGGAAGTCCGACGGAGCAGGGACGGCGCACAGAGCCGAACTGACTGGAAGACTGATCCCATCTGCCGTGCTTGCCCGAAGACCCCTGTGGAGCAGACCGGATGTGAATACAGCTCGTCAAGCTCCGGGACTCACCGTCACACATGGCTCCTTTGTCCAGCTGCCCAAATGGCAAAAATTCTATCCAGGAAGGCTGCTTTTGACCTTCAATAGCAAGCTGTCACCACATGAGGGCGCCATGGGACCACATCTGCCTCCTGTTCCCATGCAGTTCACCCTGAGAGCCTTCCAAACCCTGTAGAGGAGACATTCTGAGGTAGCCCAGCCAAAGGGAAGGGAGAGTTGCCAGGGTGTGACCTGGAGAAAGGAAAAGTTCATTCTCAGAAAGAAAAGAGAATTGCACATGGGATCCCAGTGGAAATAAAGGTTTTATGGCATTGGTAAAGGAAGTCTTCATTGGGTTCCTGCTCCCCCTTAACTGAATCGGTTGATTTGGGCTGTGAAGAACCACACACCTGAAAAGTTCTGTTACAACCATGGTCTTGTGTCCCTAAACATGGTCTGGCCCCAAATCTAGCCCATGTATTGTGTGCCAAGCGTGTGTAGACATGAGATGTAAGATGAGGTCCTTCTCCTGTGGAACTTACACTCTAAATGGAAACAAATCATCACAAGCCTGGAGGTGTGCAAAGGTGTGCTAGGTGAGTTAGAAGGAAAAACTCCTGCTTAGGGGAATCAGGGAAGACCTCACAAAGATGGTGACGTCAGACCTAGGACCTCAAAGGATGAGTCCTCAGGTGGGAAGGGCTCAATGAGCAGACATGTCACACAAGCAGTGATCTAGCATGAGCAAAGCCACAGTGGGACAAAAGTACAAGTGGGTCTGGGAAACTAAGGGGACATCAGGGTGAGGGAGCAATGGGTGTAGAAGCTAGGAGATCAGGGCCACATTATGACTTTTGTGGGCCCTGGGCACTTTTGCTTTCATAGGACCCTTGCTCCATGAAAAAATGTTAAAATTTAGGCCAGGTGTAGTGGCTCACGCCTGTAATCCTAGCACTTTACAAGGTCGAGGCAGGAGGATCGCTTGAGGTCAAGAGTTCAAGACCATCCTGAACTACACAGCAAGACCCTGCCTCTACAAAAAAAAAAAAAAAATTAAATTAGCTGAGTGTATTGGTGCTCACCTGTAGTCCCAGGTGCTCGGGAGGCTGAGGAAGGAGGATGACTTGAGCTCAGGAGTTTGAGGTTGCAATGAGCTATGATGATGCCACTGCACTCTAGCCTGGGCAACAGAGTAAGACTCTGTCTCAAAAACATATGTATATATTTGATAACTGCATTGTTCTAAAGACAAATATAATCCAGGCTGATTGTATTTATTTTAAAAGAATCTAAAACATTTTTGTAGGCCCTTAAAAGTATTGGGCACTGTGCCTACTGTTCCCACTGGGTAAGTCAGCTCTGTAGAAGAGTAGGTTGGGGCTCAATCGAGAAAGGCTTTGAATGCTATGGTAATAGCTAAGGTAAGCCATAGAGAGTTGTGGTCCCGGACCCTAACCCTGGCCTTACTCTTGGTTGCATTAAACATCCAAACATTTATCAGGCATTGATCGTTTGCCATTTATCCCAGTACCCTCATTCCACCTATAGTATCACCCAACAGCTCCCCAGCCCAATCATATTGTGATATGTATCCAACCAAGGTGCCCTGTTGTGGTGCCAAGAAGGTTCTACCTGCCCCCAAATGGCATCTCCCAGGAGCAATCAGCTAAGAGGAACTCACAGGGAGTGAGAGATGCAGCAGAAGTGAGATGGTCCAGATTTGGGTGTGAGGGGAGGACTAGGAAAGGGAAGTGGTCCAGCAGAGGGAGAGGGTGCTGGTGGGAGTGAGTGGCACCTGCTTCGTGGCCTTCCCCTTAGCCAAGGCTGGCCTTGCCCTAAATTACACCTGTACTCTTCCTTAAAACCCACTCCTCTAGCCACTCTCAGAGCTAAGGCCGCCAAGTCTTAAAACCTTGCTGCTAGCCCTGTGCTACAACCTCCTGGCTTCAGGAACCTCTCACTTTAGTGCTGAAGGGCTGGTCCCCCTCTGGGGATCTATTTCCCATTTGAAGAGTATTGGGGCCATTACCAAAAATAGCTAAATGTCCCAGAATTTATCCTTTACTTTTTAATTACAAAAGTAATGCTGTGGAGAAAAGTCAAATAATATAGAAAAATATGAGGTTAAAAAAAGTGAAATTCATCCTCATGGTGCCCCATACCTATTGAATCATTCTCTAGGGGTAATAACTGTTTAAATCTTGGTATATAGACCCCTCCATGCCTTTTTCTATGAATATACAAATACACACACAGTACCATGTTGTTTGCAGTTTACTTTCTTCACGTATACCAAGGATATCTTTTCATGGCAGCTCATTAAAGTCTACCTCATTCTTTTGAAAAGCTGCATAGCATTCCATAGTAGGGAACTTATTCCCAACGTATTTAACCTTCTCCTATTTTTATGAATACTTGCATTTTTCCTAATTTTGTGACAAATTATAACCCACAACCTTGTACATTTATTTTGTACATAGTACATTTATGCCTGTGATTATTTCAAAAGGATGCATTCCTAGAATTAGAATTGCTTAGAAGAAATGCAGTGCCTCAAAATTTAAGCCAAGGCCATTGTCTAGGCCTAACCTTAAGAGAATAAAAGAGATTGACCAGCATGAGAGATGAGGCACCGATTGTGAGGGTCTTAAATGCAGTCCTAGAATTTGGTCTTTAAGCAAATACAGATTTGGCTTCTCTGGGCTAGGCCAAGGGTACAAAGACGGATGTGAAATTGGCCCTGCCCTTAAAGGTTCACCACTTTGGAGTCTGTGATGTCAAGAGGTAATCTTTAGAGGCCGGGCGCGGTGGCTCACGCCTGTAATCTTAGCACTCTGGGAGGCCAAGGCGGGCGGATCACACAAGGTCAGGAGTTCGAAACCAGCCTGAACAAGAGTGAGACCCCGTCTCTACTAAAAATAGAAAGAAATTAATTGGACGACTAAAAATATATACAAAAAATTAACCGGGCATGGTGGCACATGCCTGTAGTCCCAGCTACTTGGGAGGCTGAGGCAGAAGGATTGCTTGAAACCCAGGAGTTTGAGGTTGCTGTGAGCTAGGCTGACGCCACGGCACTCACTCTAGCCGGGGAAACAGAATGAGACTGTCTCAAAAAAAAAAAAAAGAAAAAAAAAAGAGGTAACCTTTAGGAGGCCCTCAAGCTTCCTCTCAGATTCCTCATCTGGGGGCTAGAGCTGTCTCCCTACTCTCCAGGGGAGGCAGGGAAGTGGGAGAAGAATGACAAGAGAGGCCCTGAGTTCCCTAGCTCAGCTCAGCCCTCTTCCCTGAGGTCCACTTTGCATCAGAATGCTGCAGGTTGGGCTGGAGAGGGAGCCCTCCAGGTTGCCTGAGCATTAAAGAGCAAATCCCCTGAACAGCTCCAGGACCCTGAAAAGGTGCCAGTCTGTGCTGACTCCTATGAACATCCTTTTCCACACCTTGTGATGCATGAAGCTTGAATTCTGGAGGGTCAAGGTGACAAAAAGCTCCAGGTGGGCCAGGTGAGTTTCCTGCTTCCCTCTAGGTCCTGGCTTCTTCCTGCCTAAATTCCCCAGCTTTGCTACCATCACTGCTCCACCCATAGTCCTCTGCTCTGGGGCCCGCAATGGCTCTGATAATTTTGTGCCCAACCCAAGGCCTCTGCCCACCTCACAGAGTGGTGCGCAGTGCACCTCCCTCCTCCTTCCTCTTTGGACTTTGATGGGCGAGCATTTTCCCTCTGCAGGATCCGCCTGCTCCTCCCCTCCTGCTCCCTCTGCTCTCCACCTTCACAGCCTTCAGAGGGTCTCCTGGTCCTTGAGGGTTCCCTCTCCTAACCTGCCCCACATTCTCCTTCTCTGGAGCTCCCTTCCTGGCTCTCCATCTGAGAGTCTCCCCAAACCTGTTTCTCAATACTTTCCTCCACCAGAATTCTCTCCACTGCACCTACTTTGCTTTTGTCTCCTGCTTTGCACCTATGTCTGCATCCTGTGGGCACGCGCCATCTCCCTCTTAGGGAGTTGCTATGTCTTCCTTCCTCTTGCTGACTACCCTCCGCTCCTCCAACACCCTCCTTGTCCATACCTGCTAGTGCACAGGACAGGTCTCTGCGTTCACTGTGCAACTGAGGACAGTGAGGCAGCGCTAGGCATTGAAGGGAGTACCTTGAGGGAAAAGCCAGTCCCAGCTCTCCATCTTATTTCTGAAAAAGAGTTTGTTGGATGCTTTTCAACTAAAAGCCGATGATTAATTCAGCTCCGGCCTTGTTCTGTTTTTGAGTAACAGATAAATTAGTTTACTTGAAAAGAAATCTTTTCATTTGTGTTTCCATGTCACCTGTGATGTTCCCTGCCTTCCCCTCACAGCCCTGCCAGCTGGCAGGAAGAAGGTCAGCAAAGCTGCTGATAAGAGAAGTATGAAGCGGGCTTGGTTCATGGCAAGGGGGCAGTGGTCTACTTCACTGGCAACATGCTGCGCTTCCTGGTGTTCACTGCCCTGGTCCTTTATGGTAAGTGGATCATTTGGCTTGAGTTCTATAGTGAGGGGGATTTGAGCGGAGGGTTGGAAAGCGGTCCCTAAGCCCAGGCCAGCTCCTCATCCCAGGGCGTAGTGGAATGCTCTGCCTGTAGGTCTAGCAAAAACTTTATTTTCCCGGAGCCCAATATAGGAAATGTCAGCACCACTGGTCAAGCAGGCCCCTCTGGGTGGCAAGTGCCTGAGTCATAAAGCGGAGAGAAGCCCCTTCCAGGGAGCCTGGGCTTCCCCACCACTGCCAAGCTAGTATCTGGCTGGGAGGTGCACCGCTGTCCCTGCCCCCTAGAGAATCCGCCAAAGAATCCAGGGGTATTGGGGGCTGGTGGGGAGGGCGTCCCTTCAAGCCAAGGGGTGACCTTGAGTAAGGCCCAGACCACAAGGAGCCTCTGGGGCCCTAGGCTGGTGATTTGAGATAGGTCCTTCATAGCATGCCAGAGTTCTGGGGACACCTGGGGGAAGCAGAAGGCACTCAGCCTCTCCTGCTTTCAAAAGGGGCTCAGAGAACTCACAGCTGGGCCCCTCATTTGTTAGGGAGGAGCTATGAATTTGCAGACAAGGCTAACATTCCTCAAAGCACAACCACCACCCCCACCCCCACCCCTGGCTGACCCCATGCTTAGTCATCACTCACTTTTCTTCTGCTCCACAAAGGACACAGCACCCCGGACTTTCCAGAAACCAATGCCCGGGTAGTTGGAGGGACTGAGGCCCAGAAGAATTCCTGGCCTTCTCAGGTGGGTGACCCTTCGCAGCCCCAGATTTCCACCCAAATAAGAGTTGCCGTGCACCGACATAAAGTATTACGTGTGTTTGTATATGTTCTTAACAGGCAGCTCTCCAACTGTCTGAATTCTGGATTTTTTTTTTTTTTTTTTTTTTTGAGACAGAGTCTCACTCTGTTGCCCCGGCTAGAGTGCCATGGCGTCAGCCTAACTCACAGCGACCTCAAACTCCTGGGCTCAAGCAATCCTTCTGCCTCAGCCTCCCGAGTAGCTGGGACTACAGACACGCGCCACCATGCCCAGCTAATTTTTTCTATATATTTTTAGTTGTCCAATTAATTTCTTTCTATTTTTAGTAGAGATGGGGTCTCACTCTTGCTCAGTCTGGTTTCGAAGTCCTGACCTTGAGCAATCCTCCTGCCTCGGCCTCCCAGAGTGCTAGGATTACAGGCGTGAGCCACCGTGCCCAGCCTGAATTCTGGATTTTAAGGATGGATGGGACCAGGCTTATTTGGTTTTCCAAATGCAAAAGATTTGGAGGAGGAGATTTAAACACCAACCACACTCATTCTGCAAGGCACACACCAAACACACATCACATTTGTACTCCCACACTTGTACCACACTCTAAAGATTGTGCCGGACTCACACCTCAGACTCCACAAACCTTGAAACACACATGCACACACCAGTCCACACAGTGTGTGTCACACACAAACACACCCAAATAGAATATGTTGCTTAGTTGGCTATTTAAAGAGTTTCCACTTTCGTAACTGGGCAGCTGGGCCCTGATTTAAATAATCTAAATGCGTATGTAAAACTGGCAAATTAACTGGTGAATATCCACACTCCGAATCACTGCCATTAGAGTTATATTCAATTTACAGAAGTTTGAGCCCCAATTTTCAGGAATAGAGCTATTGTATAGTGTTAGTTGCTAGAAGAAGAGACATGAACTGATAAAGATGAACATTCCATTGGTATTTCTAAGTATTTCCTGAAGTGGAGGGACAGGGTATATCTTGAAAACATTGAAGGCAGAGCTCCGGAGACCTAAACTTGGGCTTAGGTGATGGGGCAATTCCTTGGCTACATTTCCTTTCCAAGAGAGAATGGAGATAGCACCTTGGTTCTAGGGCCATTGCAACAACCTAGAGAAAGAATGTCAAATATACCGTGTATGTACCTTTACTACCCTGTCCGTGTACACAACAAACCACCAAACGATGGTGCACTCTTCCCTGCTTCCCTGACCCCCAGAGGCATCTACACACCCTGACTCAACACCACTCCAGGTAGCCATTACCAACCAATCAACAGTAGTTGGCATCTATTTGCCCTCCCTAGCCCAGAAAGTTGGAGGTTTTGATGGATGCCAGGGGGTTGAGGCAAAACCTTTTGATAAACACCAACCTAACCCTCCTTTCTTTCCTCCCCATCTAGATTTCCCTCCAGTACCTGTCCAGAGGTTCCTGGTATCACACCTGCGGAGGGACCCTCATCAGACAGAACTGGGTGATGACAGCAGCTCACTGCGTGGACTCGTAAGAAAAACAAAGACCAGCTTTTCTGAGCCATGGGTGGGGAAGAGGCTGGCCCTTCTGGATGAATTTGTAACCTCAGCCCCACAGGGCAGGATTTTAAGGGGCTGGGCTGTGGGCCATGGCCCAGCCATTTGTGTTTGGGGGCCTATAGAGAGGTAGCATGGTGAAAAGTACAAATTTTGCAGTCAAGCGGGCTCAAGTTCAAACCTCGTTCCCCCTAACTTCTAGTTATGTAACGTTGGACAACTTACTTAGCTTCTCTATGCCCCCATTCTCCTCTCTCTAAAATGGGGTCCTAATACCTAGTTTGTAGAGTTGTTGTGAGGACTGAGTAAATATTTAAGTGCTTAGTCAACGTCTCACTGGTAACTGTTTTTTCATATTTGTCTTGGGCAATGGTTCTCAAATTTGAGGATGTATCAGAATCACCTGGAAGGCACGTGGAGCCCCACACAGCAGAGTTTCTGATTTGGTAGGTCTGGGTGAGGCCTGATAATGTGCATTTCTAGCAAGTTTCCAGGTGATCCTAATGCTGCCAGTCTACCACACTTTAAGAACTGGTAGTCTAGGAGTGTATGCTTCCCTCAAAATCTCTGCGGCTGAGAGCCATTATTTCATTTATGCTCAAGACACCATTCCCAGGTTACAAGATATTCAGCCTATGATGGTCAGCTTAATAAACTTTGAAAATGAAGTTGATGACAGTTTTTTTCACTCTCACAAGTTAGTAAATTAGAGAGAGAGTTTGTTACTTCCTCATCTTTGAGGGTCTTTCGTTCCTCCTCCACCTGAGCCAGATTAAGATGGGTTCCTGTTCTGAAGAAAATATATAAGATAGCCCCCCAACTTTTCTCTAAGGGGAAAAAGAGAAGGCTTGAGCCCCCTGGATCACTCAGGGCTTCCTTCTCTCACTCCAGCCAGATGACCTTCCGTGTAGTGGTCGGAGAGCACGACCTGAACCGGATCGACGGCACCGAGCAGTATGTGATGGTGCAGAAGATCGTGGTGCATCCATACTGGAACAGCAATAACGTGGCTGCCGGGTAGGCACAGGCTGGGCGGGCCTGGGCTAGGAGGTGGAGAGCTGACTGGCCAGCAGCTGCGGCTTGGCTTCCTTCATGTGTTCTCTCAAGAGGGCTGGAGGGATTGCATTGCCTGAAACCCAGTTCATGGCTCATGGCCTGTCCTTTGGCTGAGGAGCCCATTGAGCCTAAGAGAAGGCACCATGTCCTGGAGGGAGCAACGAGCTGGCTCATTCATCCAGGAGGACTTTGAGAATTTGGGTTTCAGAGGACTTGAGAATTTCTGAAGATTTTGGGGACTTCAGGCTGGTTTTCATGATTGGATTACCTGAAGCTCCTTCTCTGCAGAGTTAATGTTCCCATTTTTATTGTTTGGTTTTTATTGTTATTTATGCAACAGACTCTACCTACCAGCAGAAGTAAATTTCTTTCCCCCCACCCCCGCTTTTTTTTTTTTTTTTTTTAATAGAGACAGGGTCTTGCTCTTGCTCAGGGAGGTCTCAAACTCCTGAGCTCAAGCAATTCTCTCACCTCGGCCTCCCAGAGTGCTAGGATTACAGGCATGAGCCCCTGTGCCTGGCCCTTAAAGTGAATCTTACGTGGGAAAACTTCGAGACCGAGTAGTAAACTTATGGAAAGGAAGTCATGAAGATGTGGTCAGTTCTGTAGAGTGTGGAGGCGGGTATGGGTTTAAGTAATTGGGATATTCTGCTGGCTTTCAGAGTCCTGCAGTCTTTTACATCTTTCTTCTTTGAGAAGTCTGCCACCAAGATCACACCACTGTGCTCCTTTCAAATTCCTCGTTCTCCACTTCCTTGGATTGTGGAGATCAGCGTTAGGCTGCAATACTGAAATCCTACCAGCAGATGCTGCTATTAAACATATAATGTTCTACAACCAAAACGCGTAATTGCTCAAGTTTGAGACTTAGCAAGTTAGGCTCCTCCTTTTTCAAAGTGGTTGGTTGCATTCCAATTCGATGGGGACACAAAGGCTTAGAGAGGACCAGTGCATATGCTGACCTGAGAGAATCACTGATCCCATGAGTGAGCAGTCTCCTTTGCTCCTGCAGCTATGACATCGCCCTGCTGCGCCTGGCCCAGAGCGTTACCCTCAATGGCTACGTCCAGCTGGGTGTTCTGCCCCAGGCGGGAACCATCCTGGCTAACAACAGCCCCTGCTACATCACAGGCTGGGGCAGGACCAAGAGTAAGTCACCTACATTGGCAGCATCCACCAGAGGTCTTGAATAGGTAGCTGAGTTCTGGGGCACATTTTTCTGCTAGTCCTAGGTGTTTATAGCCAGAGACCAGGAACCAAAGGAACCATAGATAAAATAATTGATGCATGAAATAAATCAAGCTAAGAATAGATGGTAGCATAGTCAAGTTAGAGATTCATAGACTCTTAGAACTAAAAAAAGACTTGCCTCAGAGAGTATTTTGTACCAGACCTTCATTGTATACATGAGGAAACTGAGGCCAAAGAAATTAAGGATCTTGATCACATGACAAGTCAGGCAAAACAGGGGCCAGAACCCATGCATCCTGGCTCTCACTTTTTTGTTGTTGTTGTTTGTTTTTTGAGACTGGGTCTCCTCTGTCACCCAGGCGGGAGTACAGTGGCGTGATCATAGCTCATTGCAGCCTCGGACTCCTGGGCTCAAATGGTCCTCCTGCCTCAGCCTCCCAAGTAGCTGGGACTACAGGAGTGCACCACCACACCCAGCTAATTTAGAAAACTTTTTTATAGAGATGAGGTCTCACCATGTTGGTTAGGCTGGTCTCAAACTCCTGGCCTCAAGCAATTCTCCCACCTTGGTCTCCCAAAGTGCTGAGATTACAGGGATGAGCCACTGTGCCCAGCCCTGGCTCTCACTTTGATGGTCATTATACCATCATGCTACTTCCATAGGCAGGCACTGGGCCATGAGTTATAGTAAATGAACCAGGGGCAGCTATAGGGCAGAGGAAGCCTCACCTCTTTTCTGGTCATCATAGGAAGATTTCAGGTAGGGAACATTATACAGATGACATGGAAAGGTGGGAGGGCTATGGAGATCATTAAGAAGGGAAGAAACATTAAGCCTGATACAGAAGTCTATCAGCCACCAGGCAGTATTTGGGCTTCTAGAGGCAAGGCAAGGCAAGGCCTTGCTATGAGCAGCAAGTCTAGGAAAACCTGGAGCTGAGAGAGACACAGGCTTCTAATCCAGCTCCGCTCCATTCACGTAATGTTATTGAGGTTCAATGTCTTGATCTATAACAAAGAAATAATACAAGGCAAAGGCTTTGAAAAGTCTAAAGAGCAAGAGAAAGGAAAACTGCACCAAGTTCTTAAGAAATGGAACAAGCACATACAGTCCCAGCTCTGCTGGGGTTTACAGTGAAAGGAAGCAGAGCAGACATAAGTTATCAATACATAAGACCATTCTAACTACTTAACTAAGTTATCCATGAGTGAAAAAAACAGGAGTGGTTTGAGGCCTGGGAACAATAAGTAAGGATGACTCTCTGAAGGAAGAGACCTGTTGTGGCCATCCAGGAGTGAAGAAAGGAGGATCCCTGACATGTAGAAAGGAGTTTGCCCTTTCACCAGAGCTTGAGGTTTGGCAAGCGTGGAAGGTTTTTTCCCTTGACAGCATCTGGGGCTGACCTCCAATGTTGTGTGTCCTGTTCAGCCAATGGACAGCTGTCCCAGACCCTGCAGCAGGCTTACCTGCCCTCCGTGAACTATGCCACTTGCTCCAGCTCTTCCTACTGGGGCTCTACTGTGAAGAACACCATGGTATGTGCGGGTGGAGATGGAGTTCGCTCTGGATGCCAGGTGAACACATGCAGGAGGTGTCAGAAGTCCCACTCCAGGTTCCTCCCCTCTCTGCCTCTCACCCCCCTATACCTACTCTCGCACCCGTGTACAGACTATACTTTCCACTCTGGCATCTGAGTGAGAATGATTCTGTGCTAGTAACTCTATACTCACAGAATCTCAAAGTTGAAAAGAACCTTAAAATTCATCATGCTCAATGCTCCCACCTCAAAAGCTTGTACGTGGCCCAATATTTGTGTTTTAGTGTATGTGTGTGTTCTTAGTACTTGTTTATGACCCAGATTTTTTTTTTTATGGCAGTGATGGGGCCAGGCATGGAGGGGTGGGAGGGGTGGTTGTAATTGTATCTAAGACAGCCTCACTCCCATCAATCCCAACTATTCTTTTTTTTTTTTTTTTTTTTGAGACAGAGTCTCACTCTGTTGCCCAGGCTAGAGTGAGTGCCGTGGCGTCAGCTTAGCTCACAGCAACCTCAAACTCCTGTGCTCAAGCAATCCTCCTGCCTCAGCCTCCCAAGTAGCTGGGACTACAGGCATGCGCCACCACGCCCGGCTCATTTTTTCAATATATATCTTTAGTTGGTCAATTAATTTCTTTCTTTCTATTTATAGTAGAGACGGGGTCTCACTCTTGCTCAGGCTGGTTTCAAACTCCTGACCTTGAGCGATCCACCCGCCTCAGCCTCCCAGAGTGCTAGGATTACAGGCGTGAGCCACCGCGCCCGGCAATCCCAACTATTCTTATAGTTCCTCCACTACCGCCCCTTTACCCCAGTGGCATTTTGGGCAGTATGTTGAGGTGAGTATGATAGGGGGAAATATACAAAATAATTTATTTTAATACTTTAAAAAATAAATTACAAAATAAATGGAATTGTCCTCTATTTAGATAAGATCAATCAGCAATGAACCATTGTACAGATTTCCTTTTTTTTTTTTTTTGAGACAGAGTCTCACTTTGTTGCCCAGGCTAGAGTGCCGTAGTGTCAGCCTAGCTCACAGCAACCTCAAACTCTTGGGCTCAAGCAATCCTTCTGCCTCAGCCTCCCAAGTAGCTGGGACTAC
>CAUYRT010056514.1:0-19488 GCA_963574885.1 Lepilemur ruficaudatus
ATCCTCCTGCCTCAGCCTCTCAAGTAGCTGGGACTACAGGCATGAGCCACCATGCCCAGCTAATTTTTTCCATATATATTTTCAATTGTTCGGCTAATTTCTTTCTATTTTTTTAGTAGAGACGGGGTCTCGCTTTTGCTCAGGCTGGTCTTCAACTCCTAACCTGAACTCCTGACTTAAAGCGATCCTCCCGCCTTGGCCTCCCAGAGTGCTAGGATTGTAGGCGTGAGCCACGCCTGGCCCCAAAAGGATTCTTTAAATCACTGTAGGCTTCTTTCCACCTGTCTGTCTATCTATGCATTTAAGAACAGAGAACTCATTCCTTATAAAACAGACAAGTGGAGTAATCATCAACATAACAGAAGTATTCTTTAAATCACTGCAGGCTTCCTTTGAATAGGTGTTTCCTATGGTGGTTTTAAGTGTTTATATATAGGTCATCAACTACTTGATATAGAGAAACTGAAGGTGAAGGATTAAGAGGCACTTCCAGTTGAAGAACAGTTAGAAATTAGGATAAAACAATAGTTCTTAAACAATAAAATACAGTTAGATTCACAGAAATTTTATTTACTTTTCAAGAAAATGTTGTATTAGTATGCCAATAATGTTTTCTGTCTAGATACAGTCAACTTTTCATCATCTGTGCTAATTTTGTTATACATTGTTGTTCTAAAATTTAAATACAGAGGTGTCTGATATTCATAAGATTTA
Organism: Lepilemur ruficaudatus; assembly: GCA_963574885.1. Lineage (NCBI taxonomy): Eukaryota > Metazoa > Chordata > Mammalia > Primates > Lepilemuridae > Lepilemur > Lepilemur ruficaudatus. Next base: position 715 of record CAUYRT010056514.1, read on the forward strand.
AAAATATTTTATAATATGTCATCAGATTGAAGACTCAGGAAGATCTGAAAAGAAGTAGAAAGAGTACTAGGCCTGGAATAGAAACCTAACTTAAAGAGCTGGCTATATAGCTGGCTATAGGACCTTAGTTGAATTGCCTCACCATTTTGGGCCAGTTTTCTGAACTATAAAATGAGAGGATTTGACTAAATGATCTCTGAGGTATCTTAAATCTCTAATTTTTATGATTTCCCACCCTTGCTAAGGAGTTAATTAAACCCTGAAAGTGATGCCACCAAAAAATTGAAAGCACAATTTTTCCTGAGTACGATGGAGTTTACTATAGTGTAGTTAGTTTTCTCTTCCAGAAACGAATGACTCTTCACTTGTCCTGATTAGATTTTGTTTTCCCACATCCTGTTGTATCAAGTCACAAGTGCTCCATTGAAACTTGATGTTGATTTGGTTTACAGTTGCCCTAATCTTATTGTTGGTCTTCTAGCTGAAATCTTTAAATGAAATAGTCACCTCATACGTGTGTGGAGTTATTCCTATTTTAAAAATATAAATTACAACTTTGTTGATTGTTCTGATTAGAAAAGTGCCTATTTTGTTAAAATGTTTTATCGTGGTGATAAAAATTCAAAAGTAATGTTAGTTGACAAAATTCAAACAAAACATAAATGTGTAAAGTAAAAAGTGAAAGATTTTTCCTTAGTCCCTCTCCCTACTCTCATTCTCCAAGAATAACTTTTAATTAGGTGTGTCTTCTCAGACCGTGTTCTCTGTGTGTGTATTAATATACACATATATACAGGTATGATACCTACACACTTGTATATAGTTTTTAAACAAAATGGGATATTATATGTACTATTTTGCAACTTAATTTTTTCACTTTGCAGTGTATTCTGAACTTCCTCTCACATTAATACGTGGAAATTTACCTCATTTAAAAAATGGCTGCATAATATTTCATAGTATGGTTGTATTACAATTTAATAATTCACCCATTGATGGAAGTTTGTCTCCAATCATTCACTATTACAAATAGTGCTACATATAACTTTGCTCCTCTGTATAAGTATTTCTGTAGGATAGATTTTGAGATAAGGAATTGCTGGGTTAAAGGGTGTATGCATTTTACATTTTGATAGGTACCGCTAAACTGCCTTCTTTAAGAGTGCAGTTTAGGCTTCCATTGACAGCAAATGAGAATTTCTTTTTCCCCACAAAATTTTCCTTGCCAAAAGTGGTAAAAATTTAAACAATTGATAATTATCTATACTATTTGGTGAAAATCATCTTTCATAATTTTAATTTGCATTTTCTGGTACATTTAGTTGTAATGATACCAGTGTTAGGTTAAGTTTCTCCACACATTTAATTTTGGTCATTCTAGAGGCACTATCTATTGCTGCCAATTGAGGATACTTACCACTCCTCAGCATAAACAAACCATCACAATTAAAAGTCCTGAATGTTCATAGGTTTTTTGCTACCTGACTTTGGGGAAAAATGAAACGATTAGCCTGGTGACAAAGCAATGTTATCTAATGCACTCTCATGACCAGTACTTTTCTCAGATTGGCACAAGACCAGAGTAATACTAACAGCTCAACTACAGGCTCAACTGATCTCAGGGCCAACTGCCTTGAGTACTCGGGGAAATGTTACTTCCCCTCTGAGACCACCATCCCTCCAGCTTGGACCTCCTCTTTGGTTACTCTCCCAGATCCAAACCTTAGATTCCAGACAGAGACGGAACAAGGACGGGGGCCAAGATCGAGATGGTGACCGAAACAGGAGGCTGAATTTACTGGGCCTCAGCTCTTCTGGTTGGCTGTCCACGCGTCAGTCAGAAATGAGCAAATTTTAGTTGGTCGTATGCAATGTGAAGCACATACCCTCTCCTGATTGGCCTCTTAGTGGGGGTGGGTGGGCCATAGGGAGACCCGCTGATTGGCTGGAGTGGAAGACCAATGGGAACGCTATGGCGCTGCTTTCGAAAGCAAGGGCTGCCCCGCGCAGCGCCTGCATCAGTCAGCTGGTTTCCTCTGAGCTCCTGGGGCGGATCTGGTGGCTGCGCCCTCCCACAGCCTAGCTCCCCTCTACTCCCGGCCCTGTTTGCAGCATCTCAGTGTCTCAGGTTGTGCCGCAGTGACTCTGGCTGTAGTCTACTTGTCTGGCCCTCAGGGAGGTTCTTCCTTAGGCTGCCGATCTCCTACAAACACCAGCCCAGAGCCCTTCCTCTGATACCGCCGCTGAGGTTGTAGGTCTGGGCCTGGGAATGGGGATTGGGCATCAGGGCGAGGTTCCTCACGGCCAAGCAGCGTGGCTGCGGGATTCGGGACAGAAGCGGGAGAGGCTGCGCTCTGCGGCTCTAAATACCTTCTTTGTATTAAGACCTCCTATGAAGGGAGCAGGAGGCATCTGACCCAGAAAGTTCCGCCATCCAGTTGGCCACCACCATTCCATCCAGCCACCTCCTCTGTCCCCTGATTTCACCCCTCGTGGCTCCTTTCCAAACTCATCGGCTCTAGAACCATTGCAGCAAATATATTAGCCCTCGCAGCCTGGGCTCAGAGAGCCTCCCTTTCTTCCTGACTGTCAGTGGGCTTGACCTTGTTGCTTTTATTTCTTTTTCCCAATTATTTTTAATTATACCAGTATATTCTTGTAAAAAGTCACCAAAACATTGCACATAGATGGGGCTAACTTACTCATTGGCTATTGCTCATAACCCTAGTCCTCTTTCCCCCTTGCCCAAAATAACCACTTTCAACGCTTTGGTGTGTGTCCTGGTAGCCTTCCAGGTCTTTATTTATGGTAGAAAATACATTGTGTTGTGTTTTGATATCTATAAAAACTATACCCCATTGTGCATATCCTACAAATTTTTCATTTAATATTTTGGAAACATTTTTGTTTCGATACATCTAGATTTACTTTTTTTTTAAAGTGACATAATATGCCATGGTATGGCTATAAAATGGTTTAACCATTTCCTTATTGATCGACTACTAGAGTTTTTTCAATTTTTTGATTTTATAAGTGTTACAGCTGTGAACATTGCTGAACATGACTCCTTGTCAGAGTTTTTCTAGTGCAGTGGTTCTCAAACTTTTTGATTTCAGGACCCCTTGACACTCCTCCTCCTTCTTTTTTAAAATAGAGACCAGGTCTCACTCAGGCTGGAGTGCAGTGGCATCATCAGCTCACTGTAACCTTGAATTCCTGGGCTCAAGGGATCCTTCGCCTCAGCCTCCCGAGTAGCTGGGACTACAGGATTGTGCTATCACATCCAACTCCTTTGACAGTCCTCAGAGAATTTGTTTATGTCTGTCTTTATTAAACATATTAGAAATTAAAATGGAGGAATATTAAAAGTATGTATTCACTAAAAACAACAGTAATAAGCCCATTACATGTTAATATAAATAATATTTTAAAATGAAAAATAACTTTTCCAAACCTAAAAATAATAGAAGAGTAAAATTGTATTACCTTTTTTATAAGTCTCATTAATGTCTGGCTTAATAGGAGACATCTGTATTTCATATCTGCTTCTGCATTTGATCTATTATGATAAGATGTTTTGATTGAAGTATACCACACATATATTATTGCGGTAAATATATACATAACACAAAATTTGCCATTTTAACCATTTTAAGTGTACAGTTCAGTGGCATTAAATACATTTGCATTGTTATGCAACCATTGGTACCATCTATCTCCAGAACTTTTTTCATCTTCCCAAACTTAATGTCAAAACAATAACTTCCCATTGTCCCCTCCTCCCAGCCCCTAGCAACCACCATTCTACTTTTGAATTTGACTACTATACATACCTTATATAAGTGGAATCATGTAGTATTTGTATTTTTGTGACTGGCTTGTTTCACTTAGCATAATATCTTCAAGGTTCATCCATGTTGTATTGTAGCATGTGTCAGAATTTCCTTTTTTAAGGCTGAATAATATGCCCGTGTGTGTGTGTGTGTGTGTGTGTGTGTGTGTATTTACCTACACACCACATTTGGTTTGTCCATTCATCTGTTGAAGACAACACTTGGGTTGTTTCTACCTTTTGTATATTGTGAACAATACTACTGTGAACATGGGTGTACAAATACCTGTTTGAGTCCCTGCTTTCAATTCTTTTGAGTATATGCCCAGAGTGGGAATTGCTGGATCATAAGGTAATTTTCATTTGCCTTTTGATGGACACTTATATCAGTGCTACTCAAACTATATTCCACAGATGCCAGTCGTGAACTATCACCCATCCACAAGGAGATAAGAATGGAAATTGAAGATAGGCAATTTGACATGGCCAAAACATCTAAGTGCATGATCACTTTTCTAGTAATCCTTTTTTTCTCTACAAATGTATCAGTCTGTGATAGATTGGAAATTTCCCAAAAAGAAAAGAAAAGAAAGACGCTGGTCCTTCATCACAGGTAGTTTGAGAAGCACTGATTGACATAATTTCCAGTTTTTTTTCCCCCCGTTAACTATTTTATTGTGGAAAGTGTTTCTCTAAGGTAGGTACTAAAGAGTAGAATTACTGGGTCAAAGGGTGTGTACATTTTATATTTTAATAGTGCAAAATTGCTCTCCAAAAAGGCAGACTACTTCTAGCAACGGTATATGAGACTACCTATTTCCCTACACCCCTGCCAACATTTATCAATCTTTTAAACTTGTGTTAATCTGTTTGATGTTGTCTCTTTATTCATAGTTCTTTGATTATTAGTGAATTTAAGTATCCCTTCATGTTCATTGACTCTTTGCTGTTCCTTTTTGTTAATTGCTTGTTTTATTTTTTGCCCATGTTTCTATTGGGTTGTTTGCTTTTTCATACTGATTTGTAGGAGTTGTTTGTATTTTTGATATTAATTATCCTTTTACTATATATGTTGCAAATATTTTTCCTTAATCTACCTCCTTTGTATTTATTTATGGAATCTTTATTTTTACATTTAAAAAAGTTTTGTTTTGGTAGAGACAGGGTCTCACTATATTGCTCAGGCTGGTCTTGAACTCCTGGCCTCAAGCAATCCTTCTGCCTTGGCCTCCTAAAGTGCTAGGATTACAGGCGTGAGCCACCATACCCAGCCAATTTTGCCTTTTCAAACTGGTCATATAAATGAAATCATACAGTACGTAACCTTTTGAGACTGGCTTCTTTAAATCACCATAATGCCTTTAAAATATCTCTGTGTTGTTGCATGTATCAGTCGTTTGTTCCTTTTTATTGCTGAGTGCTATTCCATTGTATGGATGTACCATGGTTTGTTTTTCCATTCCCCAGTTGAAGGTCATTAGGATTGTTTACAGTTTTTGGTGATAACAAATACAATCACTATATATATATCAGCTTCAGATTTTTATGTGAATGTAAGTTTTCATTTCACTTGGGCGAATGCCTAGGAGTGAGATTGCTGGGTTGTATTGTCAATGTAAATCCTTTATAAGACACTTCCAACTGTTTTCCAAAGTGGATGTACCATTTTGCATTCCCACCAGCCATGTAGGGGAGTTTTGGTTATTTCCTGTTCCCCAGCACTTGGTAGTATCAATTTTTCTTTTTTAACTTTAGATGTTCTAATAGATATATAATGGTATCTCACTGTGGTTTTAATTTGCATTTTCCTAATGAGTAATGTGCTTATTTGCCATCTGTATGACTTCTTCTTTGGTATAGTGTCTCTTCAAATCTTTTGCCCATTTAAAAAAATTGGATTATTTCTTTTGTTGAGTTTAGAGAGTTCTTATATATTCTTAGTACAAGTCCTTTTTATCAGATGTGTGATTTGTAAGTATTTCCTGCCAGTCTGTAGCTTGTCTTTTCATTGTCTTACCATTATGCTTTGAAGCACAGAAATTCATAATTTTGATGAAGTTCGGTTCATCACTTTTTTTCATTTATGGCTCATGCTTTTGGTTTCACATCTAAGAAATCTTTGTCCAACATGAGGTTGTTTCTGAGTTGGATTTTTAGGTTTTATTCTGTAAACTGTCTAGAATTTATTTTTGTGAATGGTGTGAGATATCACTGTAACTTAATTTTTTTCCAAATACATAGCTAATTATCCGAACACTATTTACTTTCACTGATGATTTAAAATGCCACCTTTATTATATGCCAAATTCCCTTATACACATGAGTCTGTTTCTGCACCTTCTCTTTTGTTTCACTGATTGTTGTTTTCAAGCATTTCTTGGCTAACTAGCTTATTTTTCCTCCCACAAGAATTTTTAGAAATAGTCAATTAATTCCAAAAAAACTTGTTGAGATTTTAATTGAAATTATATAGAATTTTCAGCTTAATTTGGGGAGAGTGGATATCTGTACATTATTGAGTTTTCCCAACCAGGAACATGGTATATCCCTCTATTTATTTAGGTCTTCATTAATGGTATGTCTCTCTTTTTATTTAGGCCTCCTTTGTGTTTTATATTATTTTATTTATTTATTTATTTTTTGAGACAGAGTCTTACTCTGTTGCCCGGGCTAGAGTGCCGTGGTGTCAGCCTAGCTCACAGCAACCTCAAACTCCTGGGCTCAAGCAATCGTTCTGCCTCAGCCTCCCAAGTAGCTGGGACTACAGGCATGAGCCACCATGCGTGGCCAATTTTTTCTATGTATTTTAGTTGGCCAATTAATTTCTTTCTATTTTTAGTAGAGACGGGGTCTTGCTCTTGCTCAGGCTGGTCTCGAACTCCTGAGCTCAAGCAATCCACCTGCCTCGGCCTCCCAGAGTGCTAGGATTACAGGCGTGAGCCACTGCGCCCGGCCTTTAACATTTTTATTGTTTCACTACACATAGCACCAACTCATTCATTTTAACAGCTTCATAGTGTTCCATTGCATACATGGACGATCATTTTACTTAGCCAAACTCACGGATAGGCATTTGGGTTGTTCTAATGTTTGACTATTACAAATACTGCTACATTCTTTTTTTTTTTTGCACAAGTTATATGCAAAACTGCATTCTTTGTACACATATATTTCTGTGGGATAAATTTTTAGAATTGTATTGCTGTGTGAAATGGTAAGCGTATTTAACACTTTAATAGTAGTCATATAGCCCTCTAGAGCCTAACAATTTATACTCCCACTAACGGGGTATAAAAATGTGTTTTCCCCATATACTTAACAATATTAGGTATTATCAATCATTTTTCATCTATCAACATGACCGGTGAGAAATATCTTGTTTTAACTTGTTTTTCTTTATTTTATGCTGTTTTTAAATCTTTTTTTGCACTTGACAGTATGTTTTGGACATTTTTCTATACCAATGAATATAGATTATGTTATCATTTTAAATGGCTATATAAGCCAGGCACGGTGGCTTGTGTCTGCAGTCCCAGCTACTTGATGGGCTGAGGTGGAAGGATCCCTTGAGCCTGGGAGTTTGAGGCTGCAGTGAGCTGTGATCACATCTGTGAATAGCCACTGCACCCTAGCCTGGGGATCTTAGTGAGACTCCATTTCTTTAAAAAAATAAACAAAAAACCAAAAAGGCTATGTAGCATTTCATTGTGAATGCATAAAATAATTTTATCTTGATAGACATTAAGTTTAATTTCTTTCTTTCTTTCTTTTTCTTTTTTTGAGACAGAGTCTCACTCTGTTGCCGGGGCTAGAGTGCCGTGGCATCAGCTCACAGCAACCTCAAACTCCTGGGCTCAAGCAATCCTCCTGCCTCAGCCTCTCGAGTAGCTGGGACTACAGGCATGCGCCACCATGCCTGGCTAATTCTTTCTGTATATTTTTAGTTGTCCAATTAATTTCTTTCTATTTTTAGTACAGACAGCATCTTGCTCTTGCTCAGGCTGGTTTTGAACTCCTGACCTTGAGCGATCCTCCCGCCTCTGCCTCCCAGAGTGCTAGGATTACAGGCGTGAGCCACTGCACCCGGCCTATTTTCAATTTTTTGTTCTCATGATAAACATTCTTACAACTATGTATCTTTGTGTAGTTGTTCAGTTCTCTCCTTAAAATAAAATGCATTATTTGTTAATGTATTTATTAACCAACATTTAATTACTTCAAAATCTATAACTTGTAAGGGGACTGCATTTTGTGTAGTGCTTCTTTTGGTCAGCATAATGTTTTTGAGAGTTATCCAATATTACTGTGTGTATCAAGTTTGCTCCTTTGCATTACTGAGTAGTAACCCATTGTATGGTTATGCCATGGTTTATCCATTTTATTATTAATGGACATTTGGATTATTATGAATAAAGCTGCAAAGAACATTCTAGTACAAGTCTTGTTGTAAACATGTGCTTGCCGGCTTGCTTTCGTTCATTCGTCCGTTTGTTCGTAAATACCTAGAAGCAGAATTGCTAGACTATGGGATAGATGTATATTTAAACTTATAAGAAACTTCCAGGCTGGGTATGGTGGCTCATGCCTGTAATCCTAGCACTTTGGGAGCCAAGGCAGGAGGACTGCTTGAAGCCAGGTGTTCAAGAACAGCCTGGGCAACATAGCCAGACCCCCATCTCTACAAAAAAATTAAAAATTAGCTAAGCATAGTGGTACGTGTCTGTAGCCCTAGCTGCTTGGGAGGCTGAGCCAGAAGGATTGCTTGAGCCCAGGAGTTGGAGGTTGCAGTGAGCTTCGATCACATCACTGCATTCCAGCCTGTGTTTACCTATTCATTTTCTTAATGGTGGCTTTTGAATTCAGTGAAGTCTAACTTATTTTTTTCTTTCATGACTATAGCTTTCTGTATTCTAAGAAACCTTTGTCTATCCTCAAGCCGCAAAGATTTTCTGTTGGGTTTTCTTCCAGAAACTTTATAGTTTTGGCATTTGTATTGTATGTTTAATTCCGTGATCCATCATCAGTTAATTTTGGGGTATGGTGTAGGGTCAGGGTCAAGGTTGATTATGTGAATATCTGGTTATTCTAGTACCAATTGTTGAAAAGACTTTCCTTTCCCTGATCCAGTATTGCTTTGTCAAAAATCAGATGACTTTATGTGTGTAGGCTTATTTCTGGGCTCTCCATTCTGTTCCATTAATCTATTTGCTTATCAAATACTGTAGCTTTATAGTAAGTCTTAACGTCAGAAATATAGCTCCTCCAACTTTGTTGTTCTTTGTTAAGATTGCTTTGGACATTTTAGGTCCTTTGCATTTCCATATGCATCTTAGAACCAATTTGTCTGTTAAAAAATCAGGTGTGATTATGATTGCAATTATATTGAATCTGTGGATGAATTTTGAGAGGATTGGTATCTTAACAATAGGAAGAAAGAAAGAAATTACTACTTTTACCTTTGTAATAAATACACAAAGGGGGGATACTTTGAAACTATATAAATGTCCTGTTCCCCATCAAACTCTTACCCAATAGTTTTTATATTCATTAATGATTCTTACCTGAATTAGTTATTACTATGATTTTTGAAAAATAGTGATTTTTCTAAATACGTCTACATTTACTAGTTGGCATACTATTATAAAGAAAGAAGAGCTTTCCCTTTACCCCATGAATTGACTGACTGATTGTTAGTATGGACTCATGGATTCTTATTTATTACATAGGTTATAATGTTTTACTGTTATTCATTTTGATGCTCAAGTTGGCCCAGATTTGGCCAGTGGGAGCCCTTCAAGCTTGTCTCTGTTCATTGACATGTCTCCATCATTTTTTAGCACTTCCTTTCTTTCTGGGACAACAAGAACGTTTCAGACTTATCTCGTATTTTCTCTGCCCTAGCCCTAGGATCAGCTATTTCTCAAGGAACCCTGGCTCCTTTAAGTGAGGAATGATATTTAGAAACCAAGATCTGTGTGCTGAATATACCCATTGCTACTAGAATGTCATTGCTTTTCGGCTCTTTTAGCAAAGAGATCTGGAAATTATCCCAGGCATTTGAATGTCTCTCAGTATTTTCACCAGGGGATTATAGATTTGTGCCTGAAACTTCATTGTTTGAGGAAATTGCTCCTGAGACAGTCTCTTCTGTTGTTGGGTAGCTCTGATACTTGACAGCACTTTATATTTGACAACAATGGTCATTGGTTTTCTCTACTAAGTCTTGTCTCCACTGTGCTAAACATCTGCAGTTTGCAGTTCCTTTATTGCCATTACTCTCATGGCAGAGTTTTAAGATATGCTCATTATTCTGGTTATTCTGTTCATACTTCATTAATATCTCTTTAAAGATTGGCATCTAGGCCGGGCGTGGTGGCTCACACTTGTAATGCTAGCACTCTTGGAAGCTGAGGCAGGAGGATCGCTCTAGGTCAGGAGTTTGAAACCAGCCTGAGCAAGAGCGAGACCCCGTCTCTACTAAAAATAGAAATAAATTAATTGGCCAACTAAAAATATATAGAAAAAATTAGCTGGGCATGGTGGCGCGTGCCTGTAGTCCCAGCTACTCGGGAGGCTGAGGCAGGAGGATTGCTTGAGCCCAGGAGTTTGAGGTTGCTGTGAGCGAGGCTGACGCCACGGCACTCAGATTGACATCTAGAATGAAATGTACTATTTCAGGTATGTGTTCTGATCAGTACAGAGGAGTGAATCAATGACTTTCTTTGTTCTAGATCTTGTGCTACTACTCATGCAGGCCAAGATTTTTAGCTTTTTTCTTTTTTTGACAGCCACATCTAACACTCTATTGACTTGTGTTGAACCTATAGTAGAAATCCCTAAGACTTTAACTGTGCTGTGTTCATCCATTTGATAGTTGAACACTTGTGTTTTAGGACCTTGTACAAGGCTTTAATTTGAGCTCTTTCTTATCAGCTTGTTAAATTTAGCCTATCATTCCTGCTTGTCAAACTTACTTTAAATCCCAAATGTCATCCAGATGTACTAGCTTCTTTTCCAGCTTATCATCCGCAAATTTGACTAGTATGCCATTAGTGTCTTCATACAAATAACTATTTTAAAATATCAAAAAGGGTAGAGTAGAGCTGAAATCTTTTCAGCTTGATGGAATACTTTCTCCCATGTTGAAATCAATCTATCAAATAAGGGTTTTCTGCTGTTCATCTACCTTCAACTGCTGTTATATGTAAGATCCGAGCTAGCAGACCTGTCACAATACTGCCTGGAAGCAATTTCTAGTCTTTTCCTGGGGTCAGTGCTTTAAGGTTATACGGAGGCTTGTTTCTTGTAAAATGGGGGCCTTTCACATAGTCCAAACTTACTGTTCTTGAGTGAAGATTGTCCTGGTCTGGCTCAGTCTGTGTCCTCCTTGGCGCCAGAGGCAAAGAAAAATGTTTCAGGCGGCCAAAGCTATTCTACTTAATCATACACTCTTCATTGAATCTAAGGAACTTTAGAGATCATCTAGTTCAAGCTTCTAAAATCTGACTGGCAAAACCTATTAATATGCCCTTTTATTTTAATGCTATATCAGTCAACAAGTACTTACACACTTTAAGTGTGTAAGTTAAAGGAGGAAAGGTGCCTTATAGAAAGGTACTCTCAGAATTTGCAAATAAGGATAGATAGGACTGGCCGGGCGTGGTGGCTCACACCTGTAATCCCAGCACTCTGGGAGGCTGAGGTGGGAGGATCACTTGAGCTCAGGAGTTAGAGACCAGCCAGAGCAAGAGTGAGACCCCGTCTCTATGAAAAATAGAAAAGATTAGCTGGGCATGGTGGCTCACGTCTGTAGTCCCAGCTACTCAGGAGGCTGAGGCAGGAGGATCTCTTGAGCCCAGGATTGCTTTGAGGTTGCAGTGAGCTAGTCTGATGCCACGGCACTCTAGCCCTGGCAACAAAGTGAGACTCTGTCTCAGAAAAAAAAAAAAAAAGAAAGAAAGAAAGAAAGAAAAAGAAAGGCTTCACAGAGAAGGAGACCTGTGTTAGAGTCTAAAACTGATGAGTCAGAAAACTCTTCTGAGGCCCAAAAGGTGTGGGAAGAAGTGTGATAGCAAACACAGAGGAACCAACAAGTACAAAGGCATGAAGGTATGAAATAGGAGGTTTAGTGACTGGAATTCAGGGAGTGGTAAGAGATGAGGTCAGGGACCACATTATGGAGAGCTTTATAGGTCCTGCTATAGATTTGGACTTGATTTCTGTGGACCTTGGGAAACCACTGAAAGTTTTTTATGCTTGCAAGTTACATGGTCAGATTTATGAACTCGAAAAAATTATTAAACATTTTCAAATGTACTCATAAGTAAAGAGAATAGTATAATGAACCCTCATATACCCAATAATCACATCCAATAATTATTGAGATTTTGCCAGTCTTGTTTCAGCCATCTCTTTTTTCTTTGTTTTCTTTTTCCTTTCATTTTTAAAAATTTGCCAAAATATTTTAAAGCAAATTCCAGACATGTTATTTTACCCCTACATATTCAGTAGGCATGTATAAAAAGTACAGACATTTTCTTATATAAGTACCCTGTCATTGTGCTATCTTAAAAATTAATAATTTGTTAATAGCCTCTAATAGTCTATTGTTAAATTTCTCAGATTATCTCAGAAGATTGTCTAATAGTTGATTTATTCATATCAGGATTGAAACAAGATCCATACTTTACATGTGGTTATTATCTCTTAAGTCTCTCTTAATTGAGAGCAATCTGTGCCTCCCTTTTTCTTTCTCAAGCCATTGACTTGTTGCAGAAAGTGGGTCAGTTGTCCCTTAGAATAACCCACATTTTGGATTTGTTTTCTTTATCATGCTGCCATTTACTTTATTCCTCTATACCTCATATTTTTCTATAATAGAAGTTAGCTTTAGAGGCTTGATAATATTCAGGTTCAACTTTTTTGTGTATGTGTTTGGTAAGAATACTTCACAGGGGTGGCTATATCATTCACTTTGAATCACATCTGGAGGCACATTTCCATTCTACTTTTAGTGAACAAGTGACGGTCTGATCGTTCATTATGAGGTTTCCCATCAACCTTTCATCGAATAGTTTAATCCATTGATGACCACTGGCGGAATTAATTATTTTGCTAGAGGTTTCAAAATGGTGATTTCCTAATTTTTTCTACATTAATTAGTTGGAATTCTTCTGAAAGTAAACTTTTCTCATCAACTAGGACTATTGGGTTACCTCTCTACAGGGAAGGCAGAAGAAATGATTAATTCTTTCCTTCATTACCAACTTTCAGAATAAAGAGTTGGTACCCTACTTACTTTCAATGATATCCAATGAGTTGTATGTGTTTGTTCTTTCTCTATCATTATGACCCCCCTTTAAAAAATGTATATCACATGTACCCCATAAATATGTATAACTATTATGTATCCATAAAAATTAAAAATTAAAATTTTCTGAAATTAAAAATGTATTCAATGGGTTTCAGTTGATTGCATTTATTAGTCTTGTTAATGCTCAAATCAGTACCATCTTTTGCCAGTGTGTTGCCTCTTGTATCCCTTTGACATGACTTGTTAGTGTTCCATAGTTTGCTTGATTTCTGAAGTATAATTTAAATAGCATGAAATCCACCCATTTTAAATATACAATTCAATAATCTTTAGTAAATTTATAAAGTTGTACAGCCTTGGACACAATCCAGTTTTAGAACATTTCCATCAGACTAAAAGTTACCTTGTACTCTTTTGTGGTCTATCCCCCTTCCCACTCCTAGCCCCAGGCAACCACTAATCTGCTTTCTGTCTCTATAGATTTGCCTTTTCTAGGGATTTCATATAAATGGAATCATACACTATATAGCTTTTTGCATCTGGCTACTTTCATTTAGCATTAATTTTTTTAATTGAGATACTCACATACCATAAAATTCACCATTTTAAAGTGTATAACTCAGTTTTTTTTTTTCATTTTTTTATTTCAGCATATAATGGGGGTACAAATGTTAAGGTTACGTATATTGCCCTTGCCCCCCTCCCCCCTCGAGTCAGAGCTTCAAGCGTGTCCATCCCTCACACGGTGCGCATCGCACTCATTATGTATGTATATGCCCATCCCCTCCTCCCCCTCCCATCTGCCTGAGACCCGATAAATATTGTTCCTATGTGTCCACTTAGGTGTTGATCAGTGAAGCCAATTTACTGGTGAGTACATGTGGTGCCTGTCTATACATTCTTGGGATACTTCTCTTAGTAGAATGGGTTTCAGCTCTATCCAGGAAAATATAAGAGGTGCTATATCACCGTTGTTTCTTATAGCTGAATAGTACTCCATGGTATACATATACCACATTTTATTAATCCACTCATGTATTGTTGGGCACTTGGGTTGTTTCCACATCTTTGCAATTGTGAATTGTGCTGCTATAAACATTCGAGTGCAGGTGTCTTTTTTATAGAATGTCTTTTGTTCTTTTGGGTAGATGCCCAGTAGTGGGATTGCTGATCAAATGGTAGATCTACTTGTATCGCTTTCAGGTATCTCCATATTGCTTTCCACAGAGGTTGCACTAGTTTGCAGTCCCACCAGCAGTGTAGGAGTGTTCCTGTCTCTCTGCATCCACGCCAACATTTATTGTTTTGGGACTTTTTAATAAAGGCCATTCTCACTGGAGATAAGTGATATCTCATTGCAGTTTTGATTTGCATTTCTCTGATGATTAGAGATGTTGAGCATTTTTTCATATGTTCGTTGGCCATTATTTAAAGTGTATAACTCAGTGGTTTTTAGTATAAACACAAGGTGGCCCAACTATCATCACTATCTAATTCCAGAACATTTTCATCACACCAAAAAGAAATTCCACTCCCATTAGCACTTGCTTCTCATTTTCTCCCTACCCCTAGCCCCTAGTAGCCACTGATCTACTTTCTGTCTCTATGGATTTACCAAATCTGGACATTTCATATAAATGGAATCATACAATATGTCATCTTTTTGGTCTGGCTGCTTTCACTTAGCATAGTATTTAAAAGGTTCATCCATGTTATATCATGTATCAGCACTTCATTCCTTTTTATGGCTGAATAATATTCCATCGTATGACTATACTATATTTTGTTTATCTGTTCAGTTGATGGACATTCTAGGTTGTTTCTACTTTTTGAGTTATGTAGTAACTTTAGGTTTAGCCTTTTAGGAACGGCCACACTGTTCTCCAAAGCACTTGTACCATTTTACATTCTCACCAGCAGGGTACGAACGTTTTGTTTTCTCCACATTCTTGCCAACGCCTGCTTGTTGTCCATGTTTGTTTGTTTTCCTTTCAGATCTAGACCTGCAGATTGTCCATCTTTTTGATGATAGACATCCTACTGGGTGTAGCCACTTTTGAAAACAGTCTGGCAGTTCCTCAAAAGGTTAAACTCAGGGTTCTGATCCCCACTTCCTAGAGGTTCTTGTAGTTTTGTTTCTTTTTTATTTATTTAGTGACTTGCCTGAACTAATTTTGTAGATTTTACATAATTATGCACTCCTCTTCAGTGTGTGGCCCCATTGATGTTTCTGCTCAGTTTTTTTAAATTTTTAAACCTGGCTTCCTATATGTCATATCTCGGTCAAGGTGACTTAGTGGTCTGCCAATGATTTGTTGGAGGTTGTCCTTAAACACCTTGGGCCAGTATATCTTCTACCCTCTGCTGATGAAATTGTGTGTGGTTTGGGAAACACATTTAAAGTTCAGGGAGTTTACAAGTTTTCCTTGACTTTTACGTTCTGATAGGCCTTCTCATTGTCTTTTCTGTGCCTGTGCGAGGCCTCACATTAGCCAGAGAAACATAAATAACTAAGGCCTTCTCCAGTACCCTGAACTTGAGAGTAGTCTTACACATGCACATGGCCTTCTAGACCAACAGGGGTTTGAGAGAGCTTATTAAGCCCCACTATGGCTGTTTGTATTCTGGATTTCTCTGCTGAACCTTGTGCAGGTCTATTCTGTTGCTTGCCCCAACCAATATTGTGACCTGAGGTAACTGATGTTGGCTTTCCCCAACTATATGCCACTGAGTTTGCTATTGTTTTCAACACCCCTGGGCATACGATGTTTTTGATGCTCATTCCTAACCAAGTAATTCCCCTCCAGCAGCTAAATTACTGTTTCCTGTTTTTTTTTTTTTTGAGACAGAGTCCCACTCTGTTGCCCGGGCTAGAGTGCCGTGGTGTCAGCCTAGCTCACAGCAACCTCAAACTCCTGAGCTCAAGCAATCCTCCTGCCTCAGCCTCCCAAGTAGCTGGGACTACAGGCATGCGCCACCATGCCTGGCTAATTTTTCCTATATATTTTTAGTTGGCCAATTAATTTCTATTTTTAGTAGAGACGGGGTCTCACTCTTGCTCAGGCTGGTTTCGAACTCCTGACCTTGAGTGATCCACCCGCCTCGGCCTCCCAGAGTGCTAGGATTACAGGCGTGAGCCACGGCGCCTGGCCAAAATTACTGTTGTCTATGGCTTATTTTGCCTGCCCTTTAAAATCAGCTCCAATGGACCTCGGAGATGGGAGCAGCCTTAGCCTAAAGCACCATGGACTCCCACTGCTCTTAACCCAAGGTTCAATAGGTTTTCTTAAACGCTTCTTTTTTTTAATACTTTTACCTCTATGCTTTTATTATTATTTTATTTCAAAATATCAAGGTGATACAAATGTTTTTGTTACATGGCTTGAGTCAGGGCTATAAGTGTTCTCATCACCCAGATAGTGTTCATCGTACCCATTAGGTAGGTTTTTGCCTCTCCCCTCCTCTTCCCTCCCCACTGCTTGATTTCCACTGAGTTTTACTTCCATCTGTGCCCATGTATGCTCATCAGTTAGTTCCAATTTAATAGTGAGTACATGTGGTGTTTGTTTTTCCATTCTTTAGATACTTCACTGAGGAGAATGGTCTCCAGTTCCATCCAAATTGTTGCAAAAGGCATTAAATCATCCTTTTTTTTGAGACAGAGTCTCACTCTGTTGCCTGGGCTAGAGTGCCATGGCGTCAGCCTAGCTCACAGCAACCTCAGACTCCTGGGCTCAATCGATCCTCCTGCCTCAGCCTCCTGAGTAGCTGGGACTACAGGCATGCGCCACCATGCCCGGCTAATTTTCTCTCTATGTATATTTTTTAGTTGTCTGGCTAACTTCTTTCTATTTTTAGTAGAAACGGGGCCTCGCTTTTGCTCAGGCTGGTCTTGAACTCCTGACCTCAAGCGATCCTCCGACCTTGGCCTCCCAGAGTGCTAGGATTACAGGTGTGAGCCACCGCGCCTGGCCTAAGTCATCCTTTTTATAGCTGAGTAGTACTACATGGTATACATATACCACATTTTATTAATCCACTCATGAATTGATATGCACTTGGGTTGATTCCCTATCTTTGCAATTGTGAATTGTGCTGTAATAAACGTTTGAGTGCAAATGTCTTTTTGATAAAATGACTTCTTTTCCTTTGGTTAGATACTCAGTACTGAGATTGCTGGGTTGAATGGTAGTTCTAGTTTTAGTTCTTTAAGGAATCTCCATACTGTTTTCCATAGCGGTTGTACTAATTTACAGTCCCACCAACAGTGTATATGTGTTCCTTACTCTCTGCATCCACATCAGCATCTATTGTTTTTGGACTTTTTAATAAAAGCCATTCTAACAGGAGTAAGGTGATATCTCGTTGTGGTTTTAATTTGCATTTCCCTGATGATTAGTGACATTGAGTATTTTTTCATGTTTGTTGGTCCTTTGTCTGTCTTCTTTTGAAAAACTTCTGTTCATGTCTTTTGCCCACTTTTTAATTGGGTCGTTTTTTTTTTTTTCTTGCTGATTAGTTTGAGTTCTTAAATACTTCTTAATTTGTTTAATTTTGGCCTATTTGCAGAGTCCTGAAATTGTCATTTTTGACAATTTTATACAGTTTTATCATTATTTTAAGAAAGTGAGAACTTTCTGAGCTCCTCACTCTGCCATTCCAGAAGTCCTGACCAATTTATGTTTTAAAGGATTGTTCTTAAGTGTTCTTACCACAAAAATTAAGTATGTGAGGTAATACATATGTTAATTATTAGCTCAATTTTGCCATTCCACAATGTATAAATATTTCAGGGTATCATGTTGTACACCATTAATATATGCAATTTTTATTTGTCAATTTAAAGAAGAGCATTCTGATAGCAGTGGAAGCTGGTCTGAGTGGAGGAGAAACTGGTAGCCAGAAGTATAGAATTTTACTCAGCAGCACTTTGTAATCTCTAAGCAGAAATGCAGAATATAAATAGTTGAGTTGATTTGTGGGTAAAGGTTGACATAGTAGGTATGGTGGAAAACCCAGGTTATAGGAGAATTGAGTGTGCTGGTTACTGTCACTGAAGTCCCACTGTCCATGGAATCTTAGGTAGAGAAGGAAGTTTCAAAAGGACATGATAGCCTTGGAGAACAGGTAACAGGGTTGGTGAATTAAAGGCCTTGAGGAAGTTGAAGGGTAAATTCAGGGAGTATGAGGTGTAGGAGAGGTAGAAAAACAAGCAGTTCTGAGAGTAGACTCTGTTTAGTTTTGGAGGTGGAGCCACTCTAGTTGTCACTAAAGAAATGGATGATTGAAATGGAATCAAGTTGAAGAAATTAGAATAGGATATGTGAAGGATCTGTGAGGTTTGGATGTTAGGTGATCAGGGGAGAGTACAAGCTTACGCTTGTAATCTTAGCACTCTGGGAGGCCGAGGTGGGAGGATCACTTAAGCTCAGGAGTTCAAGACTAGCCGGAGCAAGAGCAAGACCATGTCTCTACCAAAAATAGAAAGAAATTAGCTGGGTGTGGTGGCGCATGCCTGTAGTCCCAGCTACTTGGGAGGCTGAGGCAAGAGGATTGCTTGATGAGGTTGCTGTCAGCTAGGCTGATGCCAGGGCACTCTAGCCTGGGTGATGGAGTGGGACTCTGTCTC
>CAUYRT010056515.1:0-83722 GCA_963574885.1 Lepilemur ruficaudatus
ACTAAAAATATATAGAAAAAATTAGCCGGGCATGGTGGGGCATGCCTGTAGTGCCAGCTACTTGGGAGTCTGAGGCAGAAGGATTGCTTGAGCCCAGGAGTTTGAGGTTGCTGTGAGCTAGGCTGATGCCACGGCACTCTAGCTTGGACAACAGAGTGAGACTCTGTCTCAAAAAAAAAAAAAAAGAAAAGAAAAATTTAGATCTTGTCTGCTTCCCAACATGGCAACAGTCAGTGGCAGCTGCCCTGGAGCAATTTCAGTTTGACACAGATCCCACCACTCCCTATGGTATCACACTGTATGGGTTACACACTGTTAGCAGAGTCAGAAGCCTGGGTTCAAGCCCTGGCTCCACCATTTATTAGCCATATGACCTTGAGCTACATGTTATTTGATCTTACTGTGCCTCTGTTTCCTCATAGAGAAAATGAGACACTAACCCTAAGTGCTGTCATGGAAACTAAAAGACATAACCTACGTGAGGAGCTTAGAACCATGCCTCACCTGCCAAGTGCTTACCACCCATTGCTGTAATCATTGTCGTCACTGTTGCTGTTAATATTACCTACCCAACCTCCAGCCCCCGTCAGCATCTGGGTTTGGGATCCCGGCAAGAAAGCTTTCATTGTTGGTCTCACATTTGCGTAAATCGCAAGCAATAGATCTCTCTTGCCAACATACTCTGTTCCCGGCTGATTGCTCTGACCAGCGTCATAGCAGACGCCCTCCTACACAAACCGTTCCAAGAATCAGTGCACTGTTGCCGGGGACACCCACCCAAACTCTGGGGTTCACCAGTACCAAGCCCATTCCAAGCAATCCCAGCTCCCTCAAATCAAAATGTCCAATTTGAACCATCCAGCGCACATAGTAGGTTTCAATAAACATATCATAATGAATGAGTAACGGGTTGCCTACCAAAAATGTCACAGTGGGTTCTTCCAAGCAGTACCTTGCCCAGGGAATTTAAAGTTGAGATGGGAGTTGGGGAAAGACTCTCGTGAAAAATTTGCTGTGTCTTTTTAAAGAGTGGGTAGAGTCCCCTCCCCATCCTTCCAGAGGCCACAGAACAGACTAATTTAGCCAAAACGGAGCTTAGGAGTAAGACAGATTCCCCTTCTTTGCACCCTTCACCCCATTTTACAGATGAGGAGAATGAGGCTCCAAGGGGCCAAGTAGGAGGGACACAATGCCCTTGGCCCTGGACTAGGCTGGCAGCTAACACAGCTGGATTTGAGAGGGAGGAGGAAGACCCCATAGCTTTCCTTCAGCATTTTCACACCTCCTAGGATCCGGTCACTAGGGATTCGGGCCACACCTCAAACCTTTACCCTCCAGACCTAGCCGGGTGCCTGGGGAGCTGGGCCACCAGGAATAGGAGGCTGGACAGGCAAGGTGGTGGCAGAGTCCCCAGCCCGCAATGGCGTCCGGCTCAGCCCTGCCCCAAGCAGCACCACCAAGGCAGCAGCAGCGTATCAGAGAGGACGGCCAGCACGTCAGCGGCTTCCACTCCTGCAGCCCCTGGGCTGCCGGTCACAGCCCTGTCCCTGTCTACCTGCCCCCCACCCAGCTCCTCTCTCCTAAGTACTTTGCATGCACATAACTTCTTTCATCCTCCTGACAGTGGTGGCATCCCCTCCTTTCACAGAAAGGGAAACTGAGGCACAGAGAGGCTTAGGTATTTGCCCCAGGTCACAGCTCGTAGGCAACAGAACCAGGACTTAACCCAGGCTGCCCAGCTCTGGCGTGAGGGCTACAACCACTGCCCCACACTGCCCCAGGGAGCCACAGGGCTGCAGGAGCAGGTTGGAGGAGGATTTGTCACTGCCAGAGCACATAGCAGGTGCTCCTAAACGTGTGTTGAGTGAATGAATGAACGGATGATCAATGCTTCCCTCTTTCAAGAACCGTCCTCAACCTGTTCCCAAACTAGATGAACTCTGGCTGGGCCCCCTCACGAGGGCCCTGTCCAACAGTTCACTCTGCCTCTGCCCCCTCCCCCCCGCCCCAGTTAGAAGGCTCCTTTGGAGTGTCCTCACGCAACATTTCCCAACAGAGACTTGTGCCAACGGGACCAGGTTAATTTTCTTCCATGCCACGGGAGGGTCGTGACTGCTGGTTTACCTGCCTGCGTCCTCCCTGGTCACTCCCTCCCCCACAAGGCTGGGGACTCTGTAGACAGGGCAGTAGCCTGCCTCCTCTCTGTGGCACGGAGGAATGGAAGATGACAAGCCTCCTGCCAGCCCCTCCCTCCCCTCTGCGTCCTGGCTTCCTGGAATCAGAGACCGGGTACCCCCCACCTGCGCCTCTCACCACTCTGCGCTTCCTGCCTTGCTTTCGCACAACCGGCCCCCCGGGCTCTGTGATGGGAGCACCGGTGTGTCATAGCCCCGGTGGTGGAAAATGTCTGAGCAAGTCAGCGAAGGGGATGTCCCCAGGCTGTCACAGGGGCCAGGCCTCAGTGCTGGTGGTGAGCCCAAATTTAATCAACACCCCCTCCCCGTCTACCAAACTCACTGTGTGGCCTGGGATGGGGAGCCAACCTCTCAGGGCCTCCTAACCTCAACTGCAAAACAGGACTCAGAATTGCTGTCATTCCCGTCTTGCTAGGTTGCCATGACAGTGTATGAAATGACAGTTGTGCGCACACTTTAAAAGCTGTAAAGAGCTGTGCCCATGTGAGTGCTAAATATTGCCTACGTTTAATTCCTTACTCCACTGTGTTGTAGCTGTGTGATTATGGGCAAGTCACTTAACCACTCTGAGCCTTAGTCTCATCTGTAAGTGGGCTAAGAATAGTACCTCCCCTGTGGCAGTTTTTATGAGAATCAAGTGAGTTAATAACACAATATTCTTAGAGAACAGTCTGATGCACCTAAGTGCTCAATAAATGCAGCTCTTGAAGAGACCCGGAAGGACTGTGAACATTCCACTGTGGCCCTGACAGGTCCTTGTCCCCACAGCCGTCCCTCCCACCTGCCTGCTGATAAAATCCAAATCGCCAAACAGTGGCTGCTGATCTTTGAGAACAATTCCTCACTCTTCCAAAAACCCTCCTCAACCAACTATATCCCAAACTAGCTGAACTCCGGCTAGCCCCCTTGCCAAAGCCCCAGGCAATATTCCACCCTCCTTCTCCAAGTTGAAGGCTCCTTCAGCATCTTGTTGGGCCTGGCATTTCTGAACAAAGGCTTGTGCTCAAGGGGCTCTGGCTGATTTTCTTCCACAGCTATTATCACCCCATGTCCCCAGAATCCAGCCCAGGGTCTGGCCCACAGATGGTTATAACAAAGGTAGCTCAGGAAGGGGACAGTAGTTGGAAGTAATTGACCCTACTTGGGGCAAATCAGAGGGCCTCCCAGAATTGGAGATGCTTGAGTGGGGTTCTGAGGTATGTGTAGGAGTCTGGGGGGAGATTGTTTGGGCAGCAGGACTCCTTCAAACCGAGGGGTTAGCAAATGCCAAAGTGAATGAGTCAGTTGTGGTCCCTGCAGTCATCCCCACCCCCCACCCCCAGTCTCCAACTTTTGAGGTGAAATACTTATAGTTCCAGCCTGAAGCCACATTCCGTGTGGCACCTGGAAACATAGAATATCAGGGCTAGGAGAGCACTTAGAGATCAACCTATCTGACTGCCCACTTCACAGATGGGACAACTGAGGGCAGGTGGGACCTCCCCAAGGTCCCCCAAGGGACCGTCACATTAAAGACTTCATCCTCCTGAAAACAACAGGGATCACTGGAGGTTGAAGCAGGGGCATGGTATGGCCAGATGTGACCCAGGGTTGGAAGGGTTAGAGGGGCAGGTGGTAGGGACAGGTGGACCCAGAAGGAGACTGAGCAGGGATCCGAGGAGAGGTGATGGTGCCGGGTCAGTGGCACAGGGGTCACAAGGGTGGGGATGGGGGCAGCCAGTGAAATGCTGGCCCAGTGGGACACTGGATTGGCCAGGAGGGTGGAGGCAGCAGCAGGAGGGCCCAGTCAGGCAGGAGGAAGGAGGAGGCAAGGGCCTGACCAGCCAACGGGGCCCTTGTCACCCCGACTGGCCACTCAGCCCATCCAGCCGCTGAGCTGGTCAAAGGGCTTTTCTCTTTCCCCCACAATCACAGTCAGGGATCGTGCATTTCTTTTTCTTCTTTTCTTTTCTAAATTGTCTACTGGGAGGGTTAGAATGGAATTTTGCTGGTTTTTTTCCATTAGTATAATTGTCTTCTATGCAGCCTTGTATATACAAAGGGCCAAAAGTTCTGGAGCCAAATCACCTGTGTTTGATTGACTCCTGGCTCCACCAGCCATCAGCTGTATCTCCTGACCTCCCTGAGCCTCAGTTTTCTCATTGGCAAAACAGGGAACAAAACACCTGCCTCTTGGGGTCGTTTCCAGGAGACGAGAGATGATGCTCCGGAAGTGCCTGGCACAGTGTCTAGAACGTATTAGTTCTCCTACCCCTTTCAATGTGCTTCCTGACCTCCCCCCACCCCGTGTTAGCCAGGATAGCGGTAATGAGGACAGCGGTGGGTAACTCATCCTAGACCGGGGGGATTGGGAAGGCCCTCCCACCTCTCCTCCCTTTTCTCTCATCCCCCATCTGCCCTGGCCACCTCCTCCTTCCCACTGCTCCGCACCTGATGGTTTCCCAAGGCCCCCCGGCTGTTGCCTGGTCCCCAGCTGGTGCTACCCCTCCCTCCTGCAACGTGACCCAGGTGGGTCTGTGTCTCCTCCACCCCTGCCAGCTGCTCCCTCTTTGTCCCCTCACCCGAAGTCCACACTCGGATCCACACCAGACATGACACATAGTGGCTGCTGTCCCATCGTTTCATCTTTGCCTGGTGTAAGGTGGCCCCTGACTCGGCCCCCCGCCAGCTCAGGTCTTATCAGACACGGTGGGGACAGCTGGGCTCCCTGGGCCTGCCTGCTCATGGGCCCTCTCAGTTTTCCAGACTCCGCCATCTCAGCCCCCGGTTTCCCTGCCTGGAAAACCAGAGCTGGGAAACATAAAAGCTCCATTTGTGGAAGGAAGCTGAGGGATTATGGGGTCCAGAGATGTCACCAGGTGTCAGCTCTGATCAGCTGGGGGCTGCCTACAGCACAGCATTTCAGAATATAAAGCTGCACCCCAGCTCTGCAGGTGGGAGGGCTGTGGTCAGTGAGAAATGTCTGCCGTGCATGCGTGCAGTCGATCAGCAGTGTTTGCCGAGAATGTGGCTTTACGAATGCCAGAAATTGCCACCCATGATCTGGTCCCGCTTTTTTTTTTTTTCAGGGCACTGAAAAAACATATATAGATAGGTAGGTGGGTAGGTGGATAGAGACATCATCATTAAGTACAATATTTTCCTAAGCGTAGACTTGTGAGGTACGGCCATGAGATGAGGTCAGATGATGCCTGGAGACAGAATAAGACAAACGTTTCTCCTCCTTGTCAAAAAGCTGTTCCCTTCACAATCCTTTTGCTTCTTCTCAGGGAGGAATTTTCCATTTGGTGCTGGTATGTTTTCAACACTTCCCAACACTTGCTAATTTCCCCTTTAACTCAACAGATTTCCAGCAGACAATGAATTCCAACATTGTTCTGTTTTATTGTACTTATTTTGTACAGGTACCTTTTAGTTAGAGTGAAAATCTGTTTTCCATTTACAGAAGCAATATAAAGATTTTTCCTTAAATAAATGCATTTAAACAAAAAAGTAAATTGATTTAAAGAAAAATATTAGGAAAATAACGACAAAGAGTACACTCAGATCACTAAGAGATATATATATGTATGTATATATCTCATAAATGACCAAGACTTGAGAAATGTAATCCTCCGAGCACTCGCCAGAGTGAAGGAGGCAAGTAGCATTTTGGGACGAGGACACTGACTCGCAGAGGGGTTTGGTAGTTGGTCCCAGAACGCACAGCAAAGGCGTGGACACGCGGTGCAGGTCAGACACGCGGGCCAGGACCGCAGAGCCCTGTGGCCTGGAGGACGCAGCATCGTATGGCAGGTGGTGAGGCTGCCAGGTAATTAAGCTCTTTCCAAGGTAAGGACCCAAGACTCAGACAACCTCAAGAAAGCGGAGTTTATTTTGGGCATCGGGGAAACAGGAATCCTGACCACATGATCAGTAGCGCCTCAGCAGCAGGAGCTTTTCTCTATCGGGAGCCCAGGGTCCCTTGCTCAGGTGGCTCAGCTCCTGCCTACCTTTTCCTGGGGACCTGGGCCACAAGCACCTGTTCCCAGAGGTCTCCCTGAGTCCCAATGCCCAAGACTGAGAGGTGATCTGATTGGCTAGCTCAGGACTGGCCTCCCTGATTGGACAGAGCTTCATGCCAAGCCATCTCATAGGCTGCTGGTCAGCCTAGGGCTGGGCTTGTGGTCAGGCGCCCAATTAGCTGGGCACTCCTGAGTCAGAGTCGGCTGGGACTGAGTCCACGCCTTCCTGGGGCAGAAGGTTGTGACAGCCATCACGGTGTGATCCGTGCTCCGGGTAGAGAAAAGAGAAGTGGAGGGGTGGTGGCGGGAACCGGCATGCAGGGCCTCTGCCTCTCTGAGCGAAGGCAGCGCGGTGCGGGGAGCCCGGGCAAGGTGAGGCCAGAGAGTCCATTAAGTCATCCAAGGAACGCGATGGGGCCCTGCCCTGTGGAGCTGCCCTTCTGGAGGCGGGTGTGTCAGCCCCTGGGCTGCAGAGGAGACCCCTCTGGGGGAGGATGGAGCGGAAGGGGCCCAGCGCAGGCTCGCCTTGGTGGCATCAGGACCCACCACTAGAAGGGGCTGCTGCCTGGGCTGCTCAGACCCCAGGTTCTGCTTTCCAGCCGCTTCCCTCATGGGTCTGTGAAGGTGCTGTGGAAAGATCCAGCAGGTGTCTGCTTGACGAGGGGATTTGTGTCCATACTTGGGCGACAACATTAAGGATGTAGCAGCCACGCATTCTGAGGCCTAAGAGATCCCAAGGGAGAAGTGACAGCCTCTTTCTCCAGCCACCCTGGGACCCTGAGAGCTTCTCCTTCCAGCACTGATGCTGGACGTTTTGGCACATTAAGGGAGACAGAGCTTCCCTCCAGGGGAAGCAGAACCAACACCTGAAGGATAAGGGCAGCTTGTCACCTAGAGGAGGGTGAGGGCATACCAGGCATAGGGAACAACACACGCAAAGGTGTGGGAGCATGAGGGAGCTCCAGGTGGCTCAGGAGGGCTGTTGTGAGGGTTCCAGGAGAGAATGTCCCAACACGATGCTGCAGGGGCAAGTGCCAGGCCAAGAAGTGGTGCTGAGGGCAGAGGGGAGCCACAGCAGGGTTTTGCACCAGGGGAGAGCATGGCCATGTTCATGTCGTGGAAAGCACACTCCGGCTGCCCTGTGCAGGGTGGTTGGGAGGGGGTGAGGCCAGGGCGGGAAACCCAGGGAAGACGTGGAGGTGAAGACACCTGGAGAGCCAGGAGGACTTATGTCAGCAAGTAGCTGCGGGCTGCACAGAGTGATGCTCCAGAGACAAAGCTCGTAGGACTCTGTGATTAAAGAGGGAGGTGGGAAGTCAACTCCCACCACCACCCCGCAGCTCCTGGCTTGGGCAGCAGGACCAGGGAGCAGCAACTGAGGTTTGGAAGTGGATGGGCCGAGTGTGCGGGGCTGGGGGCCATCTGGGTGATGTCCAGGAGGCAACTGGACATGGAGTTCCCTCAGCAGTGGACGAGCCTCTAGGACACAGAGTCCTCAGTGGGGCCCTCCTTGGGCCTGGTGCAACAGCAGGCAGCCGCCTGCCTCCCACCCCTGGCCATCTGTCTACATCAAGTGAGCCGGGTCCTGATCTTGGAGTTCTTGGAGGGACAGGTAAACATCAGTGATCGGAGTCAGGTGGGAGGTAGGGGCTCTGTCCTGGCCCTGTCCAGGTGGGCAGGCCCAGGGGAAACCAGCCCCCTCCCCAGGGTCGGGGACAGGGACCTCCTCCCCAGCTTCTCCCAGTGCCAGCTCTGGGGCGGACTGGAAATCTACCAGGTCGGGAGCTCTTGGGGTGGGAGGCCTCGGGGGCTGAGGGCCCCAGTGTCCGGGGACTCCCTCTTGCAGGGAGGGGGGCAGCCTCTCTTCATCAGCCCCACTGCCCCCATGGGCAGTATTTGGGGGGCTAGGGCTGAGGAGACTGGGGGAGAAGAGCAGCAGGTCCTCCCCGGGGGGGAAGGTGCAGTAGGCATCTTCCTCTCCCGACAGAGGCTGCAGGGGCGGGAGGGGAGGCCGCACGGGCACGGGCACCCCGGGCCCGCCCGCACCCTCGTCAGGCTCCTCCTCTGTGCAGGGGTCGTACGTGAAGTACACCTGGCAGGCCTCAATCTCCAGGGCATCCGGGAGGTGGAAGAAGAAGTAGCCCTGGTTGGTGAAGCAGCTGGTCCGCGAGTGGCCGCTGGTGGAGGGCGAGGGCGAGGCCACCTTGTCCTGCTGCAGCAGCAGCAGCTGCGCGGCCTTGGCATCCCTCTCCAGCACCTCCAACGGGGAGATCTCAGGCGCAGGGCCGCCAAGGCTGAAGGAGGATGAAGGGAAGGGCGACGAGAGCCACTTCTGCTAGGAGAAAGGCCATGAGGTGAGGGGGGCCCTCCTCCATGCTCAACAAAAACTCCTAACTCCTCTCCCCCCTCCAACAATTAGACCAGGGCTTGCCCCTCCAGGAAGCCCTCCCTGACTGTACCCTACACTCCCCCCACATACCCGCTGCCAGCCCAGGGAGCATGCCTGGCGCACAGCAATGCCTGGGAATGGTGCAAGAGTGACTGTGTGTCAAGCACCTGCTGTGAGCCTGGCACTGTTCTAGGTGCGGGGGACACAGCAAAGGAGAGAATCCTCAGTGTCCGGTGAGGACTCGCATGAACATGTGAATCAACCAACCAACACCCAGGCATGAGGGGCTCTGAGCACCCAGGGCACTTCCTGGATGCCCAGTGAAGGGACATGTCTCAGACCTGATCGCAGCCCAGCTCGTGGCAGAGCTGGGACCCATGTCCCTGCTCACTGTGGTGGAAACATCTCTGGTGGCGAGCTGATGGCCCCCCAATTCACTCATCCCTCCCGTGCCCTGCACCCTCCACATCCCCCAACGCCCTCCCTGCACAGAAAGGAAAGGGCCCATCAGAGCCCTTCTCGGCTGCTCGGGAGCCCAGAGAGCCCGGGTAAGGAGTGGGATGAGCCGGGCTCCAGTGCTGGCCCTGGCACGCACTAGCTGTGTGACCTTGGGCAGCCCACTGCACCTCTCTGAGCCTCAGTTTCCACAACACTTAGCCATCTCTTTTTTGACTTGCTCCCTGTTATCTATCGGGTTGCCAGGGAGATGTCAAATAAGAAAATGCATGTGGAAACACCTGGTACAGGGTAAAATGCAGACTACACAGCAGAGGTGGGGGGGATGGTGAGTTTGAGAGCCCCGACTGCCCTCTGTCCTGGGAGCCCTCGGCACGAGGACAGGGCCCGCGGGCGGCCCTGTGCTCCGTGTCCAGTCTGTGTTTCAGATGGAGCAATGGACCGGCAGAGCATCGCCCTGGCTCCCCTCCCCAGCGGGAGTCCCTGGGGCTGAGCTGGCTGTTCCACATACACACCTGCACACGCGTGCACACACGGCTCCATGAAATCCTCCCCTGCCCCAAAGCAGGACATGGGGGAGACAGAAAGGGCCCTGACGATGGCAGAGGGACCGCCGGGCGGCTGGGAATGGAGGGGAAGCGATGCTGGAGCGGGGATAGAGGGCACCGCCAGGCGGCCGCCAGAGCGTGCAGCCAGAATACGGAGAGGCCAGGCCTGTGGCCAGCGCCGGCGCCCAGGGGCCCACCGGGCCCCATCGGGGCTGTGTGTGGTCAGCCACTTCCTGGGCCTGAGCCTCTGCCCACAGGGCCCTGAATGGGGCCCAGGAGAAGCTCGTGCCCTTCACCACACTCCCACACTCGCACGCACACGCCTGCGTCCCCTGCACAGGGTGACAGGCCCTGTGGCCTGGAGCAGGGGTCCCAGGTGCGAGAGGAGGGCTCCCTCCAGACCAGCCCCAAGCCTCAGCCACATCGTGCTCCCTGGGGCCTCCTCAGGACACCTCCTCATACCAGGCCGGGGCAAGCGTCTAGACCCAGGACGACCTCCTGGGGAGACAGAATGGTTTGCTGCTCTGCAGAAAAGACCCCAGCCCCACCTAGGCCCACAGAATCAGGCCTTGAACCTGAAAGAGATCTGAAGATGCACCTGCACCAGCTTCCAGCTGGTTCCAATGACAGAATCCTTTTTGCCAGGTTTCTGACACATGGTCAGCCAAGGCTTGCTTGGATACCTGTATCAATGGGGACCTTGCTACCTTCACAGCCAAGGGAAGAATTTTAAGGAGATGCATTCTCCCACATCAAGAGTACTGTAGGTAAGAGATCCTTAGTCTTGGGAGTTTTCCAGGGAATTCCAGAAGGGGCCCTTGATCAGCCCCGATGGAGAACGGCAAAGCTGGCAGCTGATGCCCCTGGTCCGGCATGGCTTTCTGGCCCCTGACCACTCCTCCTGCCCCCTGCCCCGCCTCGGCCCCCTCCCAATCTGGGGAGCCTAGAGTTGGGCTAGAGTGGTAGAAGCAGCGCCCCCTGCCCTCTCCTCGTAAGGCGTCCTGCCTGGAGCAGGTGTAGGCTGGGGGTGGGGAGAGACGACAACTCGAAATGGAGTTGAGGTGTTACTGCTATTATGGGCCTGTGCCTTTAAAATGAGTCTGTGTTTTGTGACTCGAAGTGGCTAGGGGACTTGTTAGTATCTGTGCCCGGGAATTCTGGGCTGGGGCAGGGGAAGTGCTGACCCCACAGAGCCCATGCGCACAGGCTTTGGGGTGGAGAGGGTTTGCACCGGCAAGCCCCACGGGGTCAGCAGACTGGTGACGGTAGTTCCAGAGAGGGTCCCCTGTGCTCTTACTGTGTGCCAGGCAGACTTCTCAGGGAAATACATATAGTAACACTGTTTTTCTCCCCATTTTACAGGTGAGGAAACTGAGGCACAGAGAGGTTCTATACCTTGCCCGAGGTCACGCAGCCAGGAAGTGGTGGAGCTGGGATTAGGACCCAGGCAGTCTGGCTCAGATGGAAGGTGCCACGCCTTCCAGAAGGCTGCTTGCTTCAGCATCTTGTCTCTTCTCACGAAGCACAAACCAGCTACTCGCACGCTGCCTGCCACCCTCCGCGCACCACTGCCCGCCTCTGTCCCCGACTCCAGCCTCCTACCTGGAAATCTCCTCCGTGCTCTGAGCTCAGCTGGGAGAAGAACTCCGAGGGGTCTGGGATATGACACTTCAGAACCTTTTTGAGCCTGCACAGAAGAGAGGAGGGAGGGAGGGGGTGAGAGCAGGAAGGGCCATGGTGTCCTGCAGCTGCCCCACAGGTGTGAGGGCAGGGCACAGAGCCATGCCGCGTTCACATTTATTCAGCCCGTCTTGATAGAGTGCCCACAATGGGAGGGCGCTGTGCCGGGCACTGGGCACAGAATGGGCAACAGAGAAGGTCCCTTCTCTCAAGGAGCTGCCACTCTGATGGGAAGACAGACACAAAGCCAGTGTGCAACGTTACCACTCATTCTATGGAGACAAACAGCAGCGTGCTATACAATATGGGGAGGTGGGGGTCCGTGCCTGTGGTGGGGCCGGGGGAAGCTACACAAGCCAGAGCAGTCAGGGGTGGAAATGGCTGGAGGAGAGTCAATCAGGAGGAGGGAGGGAGGAGAAAGGCCTAGTTATGACTGCCATGGATGGTGGTTCAGGTTGTGCACTGCCCGAGGTTATTTGGCTTTGGTGGGTGGGGATGGTGAGTGGGGCTGAATTGCAGCCCACGTTCTGCTAGCCAAGTTGAGCGCCCAAGGACCTATATGCCTCTGCCTGGAGACAGGGACATCATTTTCTGATTTGTACCAAGGTTCCACACAGTGAGGCCCTCAAGGGTCAGGGTGTGTTCCAGGAGGATGGGCAGCCTCTGACGAGTGTTAAGCCGGGGAGTGACATGGTTAAGCACGGACTGAAGGGGAGCAAGGATGACCGTGAGGAGGCAGTGAGGAGGCTGCTACAGTCACACGGGTGAGGGAGTCCCTCCCCTTGTCTGGGAGCAAAGTATTCAGCAGGGAGCAGATTTCCCCTGAAGGCCCACGTGGAGCTAGGGGAGGATGTGGGTGGGGAGAGGAATGTCTGTCCTTTTGGGAGAAAAGGGGAAAGAAACGGTTCTGGGTGCTGCTCAGAACCACGAGGCCAGGACGGGGGGCAGGAGAGTGGCACGCCTGCCCCAGCCTCACTAGTCACGACTGTGTGACCCTGGGCAGGTCAGCTGGCTCCTCTGGCCCGCACTGGCATCAGTTAAAAGGGAGTGGCGGCCGCTGACTCCCGCCTTCACAGTGCCGCGGAGTCAGGGCAGACGGTGCAGGCGGGCACACTTGCAAACTGCGAAGTGCGTCTCTCCTCTTGAGAGGAGCGGGGAGCTCCTTGGGCAGAAGCGTCACTTCCTCACCGCTCTGCCCTGCGCCAGGCCACTGTCCACACAAGAGCCGGATCCATCCACAGCCAGCAAAGCTGAGCCCAACCCGCTCCTGCGGACAACCTCCACGGCTGCCTTGCGCTCAGCCCGGCGTCTCGCCACAGCCCTGAGGCCCCAGAAGCCTGACCGCTGCCCACAGGTCCGGGCTCAAATTCAGCCCTGTCCCCCACCCTCTTCTGGTCTCCGCCACACCAGCCTCCCTGCACCCTGTTCCCCTGGAATGTTCCTCCCTCCTTCCTGCCAGGGCCTTTGCACAGGCTGCTTCCTGCCTGGGATGTCACCCCTCCCCTCCCCCCCACCTGCTTAGCTGCTCTTTCAGATTTCAAGAGAATCATCACTTCCTCGGGGAAACTCCCCCTGGCCACCCCCAGCCAAGGTTCCTCTCCCTGCTGCCTGCTCCTAACACGGTCCGCCCTCGGCATCTGTGTGTTCTGCGTCCACGATTCAACCAATCTTGGATTGAAAATATTTGGGGAAAAAACCCAAAGTAACAATACTACAATAAAAAATAATACAAATTTTTAAAATACAGTATAACAACTATTTGCATAGTATTTACGTTGTATTAAGTATTGTAAGCAAGTTAGAGATGATTTAAAGTATCCGGGAGGATGAGCCTTTGTTATGTGCAAACACTACGTATGCCATTTTATTTCAGGGACTTGAGCATCCACTGGCCTTTGGTGTCCTCAGGCAGTTCTGGAACCAAGCCCCCATGGACACCCAGGGACGATGGTACAGTGCTACCGTCCTTTGCCAGTCTGCTCCTGGTGTGCCGTTACATACCAGTGTGACTAATGTGTATCTGCCCTCCCCCACCGGGCCATGCGCTCCACGGAGCTGGGACACATGGGTGTGGCTTGCCATTGTGTTCCCAGCACCTTGTGCTGTGCCTGGCATGGAGCTGGTGCTCGGTAAATAAAGGAATGAATGTCCAGACCTACATGGACGCATGAGAACCCACACACACAGACAGCTGACGTGCGCACACGCACATCGTCATGCTCCGGGCAGGGCCCAGGGGGCTCCCCTGCCCCCTCTCCCGCTCCCCTTGGGCTGGTTCCCTGGGGTTCCACCTGTGGGGGCGTCGGGCAGGAAGGACTCCTGGGAGGGCAAGGGAAGCACAGGAGTGTCCGAGCGGGGGCTCGGTGCAGAGCCTCACGCGGCAAGGCGGCGTGCGAGTGCGCGCGAGTGTCAGATGGGAGCAGAGGGCAAGGGCAGAGCTCCTTACCACGGCCCGATGTGCGGGCTGTTGGCCAGCAAGTAGGCTACTAAGAAGATGAAGGCAATGGCACCACCGAAGCCCATGGCGATGTGGCTGAACCAAGGGAGGGCCGGGGTCTCCTTCCTGGGGGCTGCCCGGGGGTGGGAGGAACAGCAAGGAGAGGGTTAGATAAGGGCCCTCACTCACCCCCATCGCTCAGCGCCCTGCCCCCAGCTCGGTGCCCCACCCCGCCCGTTCCAGGCTCTGGCAGCAGGCCTGTGCCCAGGGGCTGGGGGCGGGGTTCTGCTCAGGTTCTGCTTGAGTTCTCTGGGAAGCCAGCTTTGATGCTAACATGAAATGACATCCTAGGGTGGGGATGCAGCCTTGGGGCCACACGTGGCCTCCTGGATCCTTGAGAGCTGCCTTTTGACCGAATCCAAATTTTACAAAACAAATCCTTTTAATAATGTGGGCACCCCCTGGGCGAGCCCATAGCCCAGCTCCACTCGGCCACACTCCTCCCTCCACCCTCCTCTGTGCATCACATGGAGAACCCAGGGCTCACTTGAGCTGGAACTCAAAGTGAGATGTGCTGATGGACAGGCCGCCCAGCACATCTGCTGTGTCCTGGGTGACAGGGACATTGCAGGTTTTCACCACAGCAGCCCTGCCCTGGGGTCACCGTACCCAGTTTACAGATGAGGCCGAGAGGCAAAAGCAGCCACTCCCAGCCCTGGCAGAAACCAGGAGTTTGAGGTTTCAGGGTGGAAAAAAGTGAACAGAGCTGTTCCGCTCAACCTCCTTACTCACAAGGCCATGGGCGTGTCCCACCCGCTCACTGAACCCCTGTTCCCGTCTGTAAAGGGGCCGCCGGCAGGGTCCCCCAGCTGATAAGGGAGGATGAAGGTGAACACCGCACCCTCCAGGAGGGAGGGGCAGGGTAGCTCTTCCCCCACCAGCTGCTCCCAGAGCCTTCCCCCCGCCCCCAGCCGCCCACTCCTGCCCGCGCCCCTCCGCACCCGCTGCCCGCCAGTACCTGCAGGCTGTGTCCTGAAGGCCAGGGGCTGGCTCCAGGGGCTCCACACCGTGCGGTCCCCTAGCTGGGGCTTGACCCGCACCTGAAGCTCATAGTCGGTGTCGGGGGTGAGTGTCTCCAGACAGATCCATTGCTGCTTCTGCTTGAGGGTCAGCAGGGGGGCCTCCTGCAGCAGAGACGGGGCTGTGAGGGCAGAAAGGTCCCCACTGCCCACCTCACCTCCCGTTGTTGGGCTGGGAGGCTGAGCAAAGCAGCACCCCCATTGATCTGCGCCAGCCACAACCCCTCGTCCTCTCCCGCCTAGAGGCTCCCTGACCCCCCCAGTTGCTGGGGCCCCAAACCCTAGGGCTGTCCTAAACCCCTCCCCCTCACTCATCCCCACATCCCAAGCTGTCAGCCAATCAGCTGGTTCCACCTCCAGAACTGTTCTGGACCCCTCCCCTTCTGTCCTCCCCCACTTCTCTCTCAAGCCTTCAGCCTTTGCAGTGGCCAGTCCCTCTGTCTGGAACACTCTCCCCAGATCTTGGCAGGCTCAGCTCCTTCTTGATGTCCAGATCTCTGAGAAGCCTTCCCTGGCCCCCTGAGGCTGCAGGAGCCTGCCCCGGCCACTCTTTCTCCCATTTCAGAGTCTCGATGGGACTTATGAACTCCCCTCGGTCTCCGGCCGTTGCGCCTGCCCACTGCCTGACCCCAGCTGAGCTCCCTGCTACACCCTCCACTCCCCCATCATCTGTCACAGAGCCGGCACTCAGTAAACACGTGTGGCGTGAACCGTCGAGCGAATGAAGGAACGAGTAAGTGGATGAATAAGCGACGGTGCCCGTGGGCGTGGAGCCGCGGGACCTGCAGTGCGGAGGGCGGCTCCCCGGCCTCTGGAATCCCGAGGGCTGGGCCGCTGCCTGCCTCTTGCCCTGGTGTCAGCCTGGGATCCGCCACCAGCTGGATCCCCAGGGTTGGAAGGGGCACGTGGAGGGAGCGTGCAGCCCGGAAGGAGCGCGGGGGCCTCGGCGCCCACTGTCCGCCTGGGGCTGAGGTGGCCTCGCTGAGATGAGTGTGAACAGGACCAGCACGGGAGGGAGCAGTCGGGGCAGGTGGCACAGGGCCACGTACTCACCTCCCAGCTCTGGCCTGGGGACCGTGTCCGGGCCTCAAATTCCAAGTAACTTTCAATGTAGTGGGAGGAGTGGGAGACAGCCCAGGTGACATTGCATGTGTGGGTCCCTATGTGGCTGGCTTGAAGGGAGACCGGGGCCATCAGGCGAACTGGAGACAGGATGGAGGAAGGAGAGGAAGCCGGGCGCTGGGTCACGATGCTCCACGTGCCCTTCCTCCTCCCGTGCGCTCTGCCCGCCGCACCCCCAGACACAGGCTGTGCCCTCCCTTCCTCCAGGCCTCTGCTCTAGCCTCACCTGTGCGGAGAAGCCTGCCCCGCCCACCCACCACTGTCCAGCCGCCTCACCCGTTTTATTTTTCTTCCCAGCACTTACCACCACCTGACATGTTAAATACATGGTTTGGAGTCTTTATTCATTTTCTGTCTCCCCCGTCCAGACTGTGAGGGCAGGGACTTTGCTGTCTGCCCTGGCCTTGGTGCCCGGAACATAACCTGGTACTTGACCTAGTATCTGCCGCAGGAATGAGTCAGGGCAGCCTCTCTCTGCACTTAGCATTGACCTAAGAGTTTCATGTGGATCATCTCACTCATTCTAAACGTGATGATTATAACACTTTATGGTTCTGAGGGTAAATTGATCTCAGTTCCTATGATTCTGAGGCCCTGTACTACTGCACAAATAGTAAGTGAATGTTTATCGAGTCCTGACGACATGCTAAGCACTTTCTGTGCCTTGGCTCAAAGATGTCTTACAAGCCTGTGCAGTAGGTAACTCTGATTATCCCCATTTGCAAACGAGGAAACTGAGGCTCAGATATGTTAAATGATCCACCAGTCAGATCACATCCAGTGAAGGCAGCTGAACTTTGAACCGTGCCTGGATCTCACTTTCTATCCCACTTCTTCCCTAGAGAGGGTCCCCAAGGTCGGGCATAGGGGGCAGGCACTCAGTCATTTAACAGACCTTCCCAGACCATTGTCCTGATCAGACCTAGCGCTGTGTGCTCAGAAAGGAGACACAGGGGTGGCAGACATTCTGCCTTCAAAGAACTCACAGCCCAGCGAAGGAGATAAGCCTACAATCAGGAAGTGACAACCCAGGACATAAATTTCCTGAAAGAGGAGGTACAAAGGCCTGGGGAGTCTAGGAAGGCCTCCTGGAAGAGGTGACTCTTCACTGAGCCTTGAAGGATAAGTGGGAACTTTCCAGGTGGGAAGAGCCTTTCAGGCAGCAGGACCAGTATGCACGAGGGCCCAGAGGCATGAACGGGCAAGGCGAGTCTGGACAGCTGGCCTTTGCAGCAGAAATATAGGCCGGAGAGGAGGAGTGCCAGGGAGGAGGGCCAGGGCTGGATCCTGAGTGGCCTTTAATACCAGGGTAAGGAGCCAGGACTTCATGCCCAGGGCTGTAGGCAGCAAGCTGGCCAGATGTGAGTGTGGAGGTTGGTGGGGAGACAGACCAGAGCAGGGAGGATCCCATGGGGGAAGGCAGGGAAAGAAGGCCCCAGACCTGCTCCCGCCCCACCCTGGCTTCCCCACTCACGGTTCTCAAAGGGCTTGAAGGGCTGGCTCATCACCATGCTCCACCGCTTCCCTTCCTGGCACATCACTCGCAAGTTGACGGTGTCAGCTGCGGTCAGCGTCTGAGACTGCAGGAGCAGGAGGGCAGGGATGAAGTGGCCAGTAGCTGGGGACAGCCACTGGGGAGAACAGGGGAGGACGGGAGCCCTCCATACCCCACCATCCGAAGCAGGGGGCAGCACACGTTCTCTGTCACAACCACTCAACTCTGCCATTGTGGTGTGAGGCAGCCACAGACAACACGTAAACAAATGGCATGGCCGTGTTCCAATAAAACTTTATTTACAAATGCAGGCAGTGGGCCAGATTTGGCCCACAGGCCATAGTAATTTACCAACCCCCGATCTAAAGCGAAGTGAGCTGCCTTGAGAGGAAGGAAGTTCCCTGTCACAGAGGCATGCAAGCAGGTGAGCCCCCAAAAAGGTGCAGATCTGGAACCGTACCTGTTACATAGCCTCAAGTGTGAAAGTCTCCCCTCCCCATCTCTCCCACCCCCACACCCTGACTTTTCTGGAAGGAAATGCCCAGGTATTGAGAGCATCCTGTGGGCAGTCCTTGCTCAGGTGCCACTAATTTCACTGATGCACCTACAGCAGTCCATCCCACAGTGGGGTGAGGAGCCTGAGGTTCACGCTGGTCAAGCGACTTGCCCAACGTCACCCTCTGGTCGGTAAGGGAGCCCAGGTTCAAACCCGGGCCCTGCATCCACAGCCCCACAGAGCGACTGCACCTCCGAGTCCTGGCCTGTCCTGCCTGACCCAGGGCTGCAGGGCGAGCAGGCCCAGGCAGCCTCTCACTGTGCCAGTGGGTCTGTGGGTAGGATCAGGGGTCTGGGTGGTGGTTTCAGGTCCAGCACCCTGGGCACAGTCCCTCTGACCTGCACAAGATCTACCATGAGTAAACCCGATCATCGGAGTTTCCCGAACTGGCCAGCCAGGAAACAATCCCTCCCTCTCCACCCCAAGGACCCTGCCCTAGCCTTCTTATAGCTGCTCTTGTGGCCACGTTTTCCCAGATAACAACAGTATTATCATATCATTATTACTATTATTGTTGTTGTAAAGACGTTGCCAATAATGCATTCTTCTGAGCACTCACCCTGTGCCGGGCCAAGCCCTTTACACATCTCAGCTCATTCAACTCTCTTGACACCCTCAAACATAGGCACTATTACTACTCCCATCCTCTGGCTGAGGAAACTGAAACCCAGAGAGGCTTAGGGACTTGCATGAGGTCA
Source organism: Lepilemur ruficaudatus (assembly GCA_963574885.1). Taxonomy (NCBI): domain Eukaryota; kingdom Metazoa; phylum Chordata; class Mammalia; order Primates; family Lepilemuridae; genus Lepilemur; species Lepilemur ruficaudatus. The sequence continues at coordinate 18,660 of CAUYRT010056515.1, forward strand.
CACAGCCGGGAAATGGAGCCAGGCTGGGAAGCCAGGCCCCCTGCAGAGCCCCCTGGATGGGCACAGCCTCTGCTTCCAGAGGCTGCGCTTTCATAGCTCCATGGTGGGCCCCCTCTTCCCATTCTCCTGCCCTTTGAGAATACATGCAACCTAATGACGCTGGACAACATAGTCTGGGCATCCCTGGTGCCCGCTGCTGCCAGGATTTGCTGTTCACCCACGTGGACATGGCCATGTGCCCTGCAAGAGGCAGCCTAGTGCAATGGTAATACGCCCAGGCAGAGGCCCAGCTCTGCTACTCCCTGGCTGCACGGCTGTGGGCAGGGACCATACACATGTCTCTGGGCCTCAATTTCTTCACAGGTAAGACGGGGACAGTGCTGGTGCCCACCCACGGGGTGTGGGGACCCACTGACGACAGTACTGAGTACAGGCTTTGTTCTGCGTTGCATTCTATGTCCTTTTGCCCACAGAATAAGCTAACAAGGTAGGCACCATTCTTATTCCCATTTTACAGAAGGGGAGACGGGCACAGAGCGTGCCCAACGTCACCCAGCTGGCGCGAGGCAGAGCCAGGGCTGGAACATCCTGCTCTGTGATCCCCACTGTTAACCCCACACTGCCCTGCCTGCCAAGACCCCAGGAAGAGTCGGGTGTGGTCACTGTCATTGTTACCGGGTGCTCCCCCCACCTGATAAGGGATACAGCGTGTCCCAGGACCCCTAAAGCGTGGGGCAGAGGCAGAATGGCGGGTGCCTCACACCAGCATCCGGCGCCCTCGGGTGCAGCCTCAGCCCCAGGCAGCCGGGCAGCCAGGCAGCCGGGCCCCAGCTCCTCCCTGGCCCCCAGCCCACCCGGAGATGGTGGCTGCTGCTAGAAGAACACCCCGTGCTCCTTCTCTGGGTGGCTACTCACATCTGGGGCTCCAAGGATCAGGTTACAGGCCCAGGATGTCTGCCTCACGGGGACCAGCTCACAGGTTTTATTCCACGACCTGAAACAAAAGAAACTCCTTAGAAGAAAAAAAGGAACCCAGAGAGTTGGCCCAAGGGCCCCGTCCCCAGGGGCCCTTCTCAGTCTCTGCTCTTGGGATGGCCCCAGGCAGCAAGGCTGGGGGGAGGTGGGGGGACTCCTGGCCAGGTCCCCTGCTCCACAGTGTTCCTCCCCTCATTGTCTGTCCTTCTCATCCCAGCCTGGCCTTGTGGCAGCCAGAATGATCTAGAAACACAAACCAGTTCAAGACACGTGGCCCTCCCTGCCCTAAAGCCCCCCACAGCTCCACGGGCTTCTAGCGAAGACAGATCCTTAATTCGGCCTTTGGAGCCCTGTGGCATCAGCGCCCACCAGAAGCCGGGGCCCACACCCACCTCTGCCCCTCCTCCCCCCTCCCCACAGCCCCACACGCCAGGGACCCCACCTCCGCCCCAGCCACCTCTCTGTGGTTTTCCCTCTGCCTGTCCCCCGCCAAACCTGCCTGGGCACAGACCCTCCTCACCTGCCACCCGGGTGTTTGGATCACAGCCACAGCCCAGCTCCCAGGAGCCCCAACCACCTCCCAGGCCTCTGTCCTTCGCACAGCTGCCTGGGGGGGTCTCTCAAAATCCCTGCTCACTTAAAAAGCTTGGGGAGACCCTTTCTTCCCCTCTTGCCTCTAGAGTGGAGTCCAGCCTTGGCATAGGAGCCTCAGAGCCCAATGTCCCCAAACCACCTTGTCCAGCTTGTCCCCCGCCCCTGCACTGCAGCCTGGACCCACCCAGGTTCAAAAGTCTGAGTATCTGACTCCCAAACTCTCACAAACAACGCCTCGCTTCCAGGCGTGCTCCCAGACTCCTGCGGTTCTAAGAGGCTGTGGGTCCCATGAGTCCAAGGTTCTGTAAGTGCAGATCCCTGCAGTCTAGTATTTAGGATTCCGAGAGTCTGAAAGTCCATGATTAATGATCCCACCTTCCTAAGGTTCTTCACTCACCGTTTATTGGACTGGGCACGGATGTGGCAGGAGGTGCCCCACAGACCCCCGTCCGGGCTCCAAACACAGGAGATGTTGGCTTTCGAGTTGTAGAAGCATGTGAGCTGGGAAGTGTCTGCTGGGCAACAAGAGGTGTGAGTGGCTGGCTGCAGGGTCCCCCTGGCCCTCTGCGGCACACCCACCACCCCTACTCGGGGCACCCCGTGCCTGCCAGAGGAGGAGGCAGGCGACTTTGACGGGCAGAGAAGGGGTTAATGGACCTGTATCAGAGAGGGGGACATAGCCCTAGAGCCTGCAAGTCACGCAGGCAGACCCAGGCAGGGCAGGGATGAGAAAGTGGCTTGTGCGAGCATGCGGGCAGGGAGGGCGAGGCAGGAGGTGGACGCCCAAGCTCCGGCCCCCGTTGCCCTCCCCTCCCCTCCTGCCTCCTGCCCTGCTCAGGGACCTGCTGCCCAGAAGCAGGGCCTTGGCCTCCTCCCCCAGGGAAAGCACAGCTGTCCAGATGCCAGGGTCCTCACCGTTCACTGCTGCAGATGCCCGACAGGCTGCCAGGGGCAGGAGGATGAGGAGGGACAGACAGCAGGACAGGGCAGGGGCCGCCATCACATCCACAGGGTGGAGCAGGGGAAGGGAGCCCTGAGGGAGGAGCGGGGGGAGAGAGCAGGTGAATACTCGCCCCAGGGCCCTGCTGCCCCAGAGGCAGGCTAAGCCCTGCCCCTGGGGTGCCTGGTCTGCTCCCCTACCCCACCCCCGCCCCGCTGCCCCGCTGCCCCGCACTCCCTTCCTTCAAGTTTCTGCTCAATTGTCACCTCTGTAGAGAGGTCTTCCCAGACCAGACTATATTTAAAAAGCACCCTTTGTTACTTACCCTCTCTAAACAGTACTGTATTGTTCATCGCGGTGCTATTTGCCTATTTATTCAATTGTTCTCTCTACACACACACACACACACACACACACACACACACACACACACACTGTCACGTAGCACAGCAAGGACAGGGTTTTGTGCTTTGTCCACTACCAGGTCCCCAGTTCCTGGAACAGTGCCTGGCATATAATAAGAAATCGCCAAAAAAAAAAAAAAAATAGGGAATGAACAGATGATGGAACGAATACAGACAGAGTGGGAGGCAGCCGGCAGAGGGGCTTCCGAGGGCTCCCAGCCTGTCCTGCCTCTGCCCGACAGGCTCCCTCGCGGGAACGGATGGTTTGAAGGCAGCAAGACGTGAACTTGCAAAGAGAAGCTGCCGACAGACGGGAGCTCTGATTTCAACACGGAAAGCACCAAGGACCAGGTTGACCCTGCTCTGGTGGCTCTGGGGGCAGGAGGGAGCCCAGCAGTCCCCTGTCTGGAAGGACGCAGCTGGTGGGAGGGGGAGCAGGCGGGGGCGGGAGGATGGCCCTGGCCACGGCAGGGGGCCGCTGCACCCCCGTCTCACTCGGGGGTCGGACGTTCTCAGGCACCTCGCAGCACCCTGTGTTCAAGGTGGACTGTTTGTGATGCGGGTCCTAAAATCCAGCCCTGCGGAAGCCGGGGGAGCATTAGGCAAACACAGAAACACGGCATTTAGCTCCAAAAAGGGAAATCACGATCGTAATCTCATGACAGCAATATCTGACGCTTGGCAGACACTGTTTTTCAACATTTCACGTGTGTTGGTTCATCTAATCCTCATCATACCTTATGAGGCGGCACTTATGTTGTCCCCACTTTGCAGATGAGGAAATCGGGGCAGAGATAGGCAGCGCCTTTACGGAGGACCCTGGACACCCCTTCACGCCACCCACCTGCAAGCTCCCTGCAGGCTGCGCAGGGGCAGCCCACCCAGGTCACTGCCCAGGGGAGAAAGAAACGCGAAATCCCGGACCCGGCCGCGCAGGAGGAGCCGAGGTTTCCCCGAGTGTCTGTTAAACATGAGCCCCGACCAGTGCTTTCATAGGCGTCCGCCCAGACAATCGTCCCTGTCCCTGTCTTCCAAGATCCGCACCCGGAAATGTGTGCTGCCAGAGCCGCTGGTGCCTGGCCAGCCACCTTCCCAGTGCAGCACCAGCACTGTTGTCCCACCACGGGGCTTCGAGGGAGGCCCAGTGACTAAAGACGTCTCTGCCAGAGACTCTTCTCAGAGGGCTTCCAGCCACACGGCGGAAACTCTCCCACTCAGCCCAGAGGAGAGGCAGGGCCGTGACCTGTCCCGGGCAAACGACAGTGAAGTGCAGCTGCCCCCTGACCCCTGCAGGAGCTGGGCGGGGGTGAGGGAGGGGGTGGGGAAAGTGAGCAGACAGTCACTTTGGGAAGGTGACGGGACCTGGGACTGCTGCCAGGAGGGGGGTTATGGAGGCAGGGAGATGAGGAGGGGCTTCCGGAGAGAGGCGACGGTGGCCCTAGTCGATGGTGGCCCTAGTCGGGGGGCAGAGGGACAAGCAGGTGAGTCCAGAGGCACTAAGGAGGTGGCGTGTCCTCCCTACCCCATGCTTTTGGATCCCAAGTGTGGCCAAGGCCCCTGGGTGTTGTTGCCCACCTCCCCCTCCCCGTGGCTGCCCACTGGGCTCTTTCCCCGCTTCCCTTCTCCCTCTGAGTTCCCCCTGGCTCCAGCCCTCAGCTCCAAGGGCCTTTCTCCAACTCAGCACCTCCCTGAGCCTCCACCTCCCTCCCAGTGGCCTGTGGGACCCCCCAGCGAAAGCCCAGCTCGCCTGCCACTCTCCTCTCACCTGACTCTTGGATCTGGGACAATTGCACCGCTGTTGTCCCGGTGTCTGTGCTCTGTCCGCTTTGCCCCCACACCCAGCCAGCCAGGATGCCCTATAGACAGGACAGCCCAGTGACAACTTGCTGTCTCTTCCTCTCCACCCTCCCGGCCAGCGCAGTGCCATTCCAGCCTGGGTGATGGTATGGCCTCTTCTGCAGGCACTTGGCTGCATTTCCCAAAGCCCCTCCCTGCCCAGAAACCTGCGGCGGCCCATCTACACCAGAGCCTGAATTCCTGCTTTCGAGACTTCTCTGGGACCCAGACCCGGACAGCCAGTCCCTCCAGCTTTTGCTTTCACAGTGGCAGGCGCAGGCACCTGAGTGAAGGTGCACACACACCACATCCACCTGCCTACATGAGCCAGTGTTCTGGCAGCCAGGAAGCTGAGGTTGTTCTCCCAGTGGCCTTCCCAAGTCCATCTCCCTCCTTACCCGCTACACATCCTGCCATCCTTCCAGGCCCATTTCAAACTCCCCCTTTTTCTTTCTTCATGAAGCCCACCCCCCGATTTCTCCAGTGGAGGGTCAGGGCCTCCTCCTCTGAGCCCCTTGTTCCTGCCTGTGGCTGGCCAGCAGTGTGCTCGCTCTCTAGACTACGGCACACAGGGCCTGGCATACAGTAGGTGCTCGATAAATGCAGGTAAATGAACAAATGTGGTCAGAGGCCTTTAGTATTGCAAAAAAAGCATGGCTGTTTGGGTGGCACTGGGCCTTCTCATAGTTGACATCAGAGCCAGCATGGAGCAGGGATCCAGCACCCTGGGTGCCATGTCCCAAGACAGGTGTCGCAGGAAGGTACTGGTGGCCACGAGAATGAGAGCTGAGGACCCCTGTGTTGTCAGGGCTGAAAGGGCTCCCTGAGCAAGCCCACCCCTTGTTCTACAGTTGGGGACATTGAGGTCCCAAAACAGGACAGACTTGCTCAAGGTCACGTAGCACAGACCTGGGGTTAGAACTCACCTCCACTCTGCCCTGCTGCCCCCTTAGCCACACCCCAAACCATCCAGGGACAGGTTACCGTCAGCCAGGCTCTGTTTAAACTCTAAATGCAGCAATGAGAGCACCTGGTGGAGATACTCTTACTATCCCCATTTTCAGATGAGGAAACTGAGGCACAAAGAGGTGAAGCGCATTGCCCAAGATCACACAGCTAATGAGAGGCAGACCCGGAGTGTGCACCAGGGCAGACTGCCCCGAGCCCAGGCAGGGCCCTCTCCCCCGTACCTCCTCGGACACACCTTCCCATGGCAGTTCACAAGACAGTAAACAGGACTGATGACCGAGCCACAGTACTCACTGTGCCAGGCCCGGTGCCAGGTGCTCTGCACACACTCACTCACCTAATCTGCCTGCAGCCCCGGTGGGTGCTTTACTATCCATGGATGAGGGGACTGAGGCTCTCAGTCACTAACTCAGCGAGGGTCACATACATGGTAGGAGGCAGAGCTGGGATTCCAGCCCAAGGCCCATTCACACATGGCTCCACCCTACCCCGATGCCGGGCCCAAGGGTAAGGCTGGCAGCCACTTTGCCCTGACAGGGGCCCGCTGGCCAGTGCTGGTCCTGGGTGTGGGCTCGCCCTGCCCGGCCGGCCATCCCCATAGGAGGGCGTGCTCCCAAGCTAGGGGCTGGCTGCCTCTTTCTTTGGATCCTCCAACAGCACAGGGCACAGGGTTGGGACCCAAAGACTACAAAGCCCAACTAGGGGGCTCCCCCAAGGCCCTCCTACACCTCTTACATGCCCAATAGCATAAGCCTTACCCTGGGGCCAATCCTTTGTGAAGGTGTCGCCCCAGGGCGGGCCCAGCCATCAGGATGACCCCATGTCCAGGACAGGACCGGGCAGAGAGCCCCAGGGCAACAGGAAGAGGGTAGGGCGCACAGGGCACAAGGTCAAAGGAAGGTTCGGGCCAAACCACAGGCCCCAGCAAAGAGGGGAGCCGGGCAGGAGACAGCGCTTCTGGCGTCCACTCCTGTCACCCGCAGCCGAAGGGGTGCAGGGGTGTACAGAGGGCAAGGCCAGCGGGAAAGGTACAGAGGGCACCGGGGGGCCAGAGCTGGGGCTCCCGGCTGCCAGTAAGGCTGCACCCTCATTCTGCAAGAAGAAACTGAGTCTCAGAGGGGTTAAGGAACCTGCTCAGGGTCACACAGCAAAGGACAACCCAGCCTCAGGTGAGAGCGAGTGAAGCCCAGGACCTCTGCACCTGAGCAGCCGCCCCCCTAGGTCCTCACCCCACCCAGCCCCTCATGGCTGTAAAGCCATCATGTCCCCACCACGGCCCTGTGAGGTGGGTCTCCTTAGCCCACCTGATCGAGGCCAAAAGCAAAGCTCGGGGCTGCTCCAGCCCGGGTCATCTGACGTCAGGCTGGCGGCGGCTGACGACGACAGCTCTCCCTGCGCCCAGCGCTGCCTGAGCACTCTGGGGCTATTACAGCACTTAGTCCTCACAGCAACCCCTGAGTGGGTTCTATTATCGCTGCTTTTGTCCGATGAGGAGACCAAGACACGGGCCAGGCTCTGGCCCAGGCTAGACAGGGCAGAGCTGGGATTCGAGCCCAGCTCGGTGCAGTCTGGGGGCCCCGCTGGTACGTGGGGGTGTGGTGGCAGGACGGTAAAGCAGGGGCTCGCAGCCCACGGTGCATCCCACCTGACCTCTGAACTCAAAGGGCCCCTCCCCATCACCCCTCCCCCCCTCTGGCCACCTCCAGCCCCACCCCCAACACACACACATGCGCACACGTGCACACGCACGCTCACCTGTTGCTGATTAACACCAGGGACACCTGGCTGTGGGGGAAGGAAGGGGACCCTTGGGGATAGCTCAGCCCCGCGCTCCACCCCCGGGTCCTACAAACACTGTTAAGAGTGGGAGGTCTTGGCCCCAGGAGAAGAGAGGGCGTGAGTTCCAGGCAGTGCTCCCAACCCCAACGCCAGGAGACGCTGCTGACGTGTCAGTCGCACAGCCAAGGAAGGGACAAACCCAGACTCGAACCCCAGTCTCTGGCAGCCAGCCCAGGGCTCCCAGAGACCTCCCTGCTCATCCTGTAGCCAGTTCTCAGAGTGGACCCCTCTCCCTTGACCCACAAGCCTCTTAAGGAGTGGTCTGCACAGAGGGCCCCCCACCCCGCCAGCGTGGGTCCTGCTCCTCAGAGGTCAGCGGGGGACTCCCGACGCCCTCACCCACATCCTGCACCTCTCTGGGCACCAAGCCCTTCTCCCACTCCTCCACCCCTCTGGGCTGGGGCCCAGTACACAGGCCCTGGGGAAGCCCCTGGCCCCAGAGCAGCCCCAGCCTCTCCCGGGGCCAGCTGGGAAGGAGGGGTGGCCTAGGCCTGGGACCAGTGTTTCCTCTCCCAGGAGCCGAGAGAGCTGGGCCCACCCGGTCCCCAGGGGGACGCGGTGGGGGGATGGAATCTCAGGCAGACACTGCTGGGGGAACTGAGTCAGAGCCCAAAGTCTTCCCATGACCTTCACTCCCAGCCCCCCGGCCAGTCCGCAAGGGCCAGAAAGGAGGCAGGGGTCCCTGGCAGGGTGGGGGCAGGGTGGGGCAGTCACCTGGCTGAGACATGGGGCTGTGGCAGCGTGCTCTCTCCAGTCCTGCCCGCTGCTGGGACCACGGCCATCTCCCCAGGGCCCTGCTCCGCTCTGGCCCAGGTAGTGGCTGGGGCCGGCAAAGACTAAACCCTGGAGCCGGCCCACTTCCTGTGCAGAGGATGGAGGGCAAGGCCTGGGCTGGGGAGGCGGAGTGAGACCAGGCTGTGAGAAAGCCTGAAACTCCTGAAGCACCCAGAGGCCAGATAAAGATCTGCCTCCTACGCTGGGGGCGGCGGGGCACACACACACACACACACACACACACACACACACACACACTCAGTCACTCTCAAACAGGGGCCTAGCTGCACACAGAGTCCAAGGGGCGCAGGCCCTCCTCCCCCCTACGCCACCCACTCCACACCTCACACAGCCCCCCACAGCACCGACACCTCCATCCGGTCACACACACACCCCCACTAACACCCAGGCCTGTCCCCAGCGCACCTCACCCCTGTCCCAGACTTCAACACACCATCTCTCAGAGATTCCCTTTTCACCCTGCCTTCCAGGAAGCCCCTTACTCAGTTTAGCATTCAGAGGTGACTATCCATCTGGGCTTTTCGAACAATTTGACAGCCACTTGTTGGATATTCTAGAACTTTCCTTTTCCTCCCAAGCCATGATTCCCAATCCTTTTCCCTCTTTTTTGGGGGGAATGGGTGGGAGGTTCAGCTCAGGGCTCTTTTTTTTTTTTAAATGATGACAAGTTATGGACTGCTCTTTAGGAAAATGCACATCTATTTATGTGCGGTGTCACAGGCCCACGGACCCGGTGAGGTTCCATCCCCAGAGCCCAGGAGAAGCAGCGCTGCATTCTCCCATCCCGACTTTAATAGCGCTGCTTCCAAGGGGTTTCATAAGTTGCTGCCTCTTACGAAAAGAGGAGCAGGGACAGCAGGAGGGGAATTGGGAGGGCAGCTATGCAGATGTGAGAAGGTAGAATTGAAGACCCTAAAGAGAGAATCAGGCCCAACTGCCTTGTGCAAAGCCTAGAGCTGAGCCGGGGAGGGCGCAGCGCTGGGCACAGCTGCCCAGGAGCCGCAGGACCCGAGGTCGAGGCTGCTGCCAGCTGGGTGCCCTTGGCTCCGAAGACGTGCACACCTGCAAGAGAGCTCCTGGGATTGTGTGGAGAAGATTGCACACTGAGGTGTTCATTAAGCGCCTAATGTGACCACACATAGTAGGCTCGCAATACGGGCCAGTTCGTCCCCATGCCCCAGCCCTCCTTCCCTAGAGCGAGGCTTGCCGGCTGCAGGAGAGGGCAACAAACACAGTGGCCACAGCGGTGAGACTCATACCCAGGCTCTATCAAGCAGAGACTATTTGCAGAAGCTTCTCAAGAGACCAGGAACGCTGGTCTCCCAGGGAGGAGGGCCAGGAGAAGAAGGGGCAGGAAGGATGCTTTTCTCTACAGCCCCTTTTGGACCGCATGAAGCTATTTCCTACCCCCAAATAAAGGAATTCAACTAAAACTTTAAAAGTGTATACATGTAAGGGGAAAAAAGCATCCCCAGGCAAAGCCAGACGTCACGGACCCAGCTCATGCCGAGCAGCCGTGTTCAGCACAGTTTTGTCCACGGAATGGCGTCAGCCATGCGGGGGGAGGGGGGATCCTGCCTGTGCCACAGGGCCCGGCCCAGCCCAGGGCACCGCGGGTGGAAAGGCAGGAGGAGGGTCGTGCGGAGCAGGGAGAGCGTGAACACGGGCACGGTCTTGGCATCCTCTGCGGACCCGTGCATGGCCGTGGCAGCACACAGGAGGGGGCAGGTCGTGGAACGAGAGAATGTGGGGACGTGTGCCCCACACCTGGAGCCCCCTTTCCTCCCAGCACCCCCTGGACTCCACTTCCCAGCCAGCCGTGCAGTCAGGTGGGGCCCGGGATGGGTTCTGGGGTGGCATGTGGGAGGAAGTGATTGATTCTACTGCCAAGCCTAGAAAAACTCGCCTTTCGTCCTCTTCTCTCTCCCTCTTCACTTTTCCACTCCTCCTCTCCTCTGCCTCTGTCTCCCCTCCCCTGCCACAGTCCGGTGAAGCCACCCTCAGACGGTCCACACTGGGCCGTAACAGAGCGAAAAATAAAACTCCGTGGAGCTGGGGGCTCCTGTTTCAGCAGCTGGCAGGTGGGCGTCACCCCGGCGGCGTGAGCTGGATATAGAACCAGCTGAGGAAGGGGCCATGGGATGCAGGCAGATGCCCGGGGGCTTGGGCGCCGGACAGGTATGTGCAGAGACACGCACCTGCTTTCTTCCGCCCCGCCCTGCTCAGATCCTGTCACCTCCCACCCCCCAGGCCCGCAGCGGTCACCAGCCTGGTCTCCCTGTTGCAGCTCCTGACCCTCCAGCCTATTCTCCACTCAGCAGCCAGAGCTATCGTTCCTAAACCCAGATCAGATCATTGCACTGCCCCTTCCAGTCATTTCCAGGGCATTTCCAATAAATCCAAACTCTCAATCTTGGCCCAGAAGTCCTGCAGGAGCTGGCCCTGCCTTCACCTCTCAGCCTGTCCCCTTTGCTGTTCCCATCTGTCCAGCTCAGGTTTTCCTGCTGTTCATCAACCAGCCAAGCTCCTCACGCTGCAGGGTCTACACAGCTGAGCTGCTTCTTCCTTCATGTCTCACAGGCAGGGAAACCGAGGCACAGCCATCATCTTACCAGCATGTGGCAGAGCCGGGGTTAGAGTCTGGGTGTGTCCCAGAGGACTTCAGATTCTCTCAGAAGCAGCCTGATACACAATCCAGAAGCTCCCCTGTTGGCAGGGGCCTCACCTCGGTCTCAGGAGGGCCAGGGGTTGGACCCGGCCTCCTGTGGCAGGGCCCCTCCTCCCAGCACCCAAACCCTTGTTCCCACAACTGCTTCTCCTGCCTCCTTTGCACCCCATTGCCCCACCCTCTGTGTTCTCCTGGAGTCCTGTGAACAAACCACCCCACACCCTCGGCTTTCATGGACACAGCCCCACCTCTCAGCCACCGCTCAGCCCAACCCCTACCTAAGGACCCCATGTTTGTGGGGCCATGGGACAAGCACATACTGGGGTTTTCTGGCCCTGGTGTTCCTTCCTGACTGTGACTTCTCCCCTTGCCCATCACAGGGCTGCCTCTTTTGGGGGCCAAGCTGGCTGTGCCCTCCAAAGCCCTGGCATCTACCACATGTCGCCTCCCGGGCTCCCCCCTCCTCCCCCGTAGCCCTGGCTTTGGTTCCCAGCCTCCGGCTCCACTCCAGCTCCAGGGGGCATCAGGGTCCATGTTGCAGCCCCCAGATTCCTGCACCATCTCCCCACCATCTTCTGATCCACCCCACACCCGTGTCCTGCTCAGGCCCACACTTGGACCTTGTCATCATTCCAGCCTGTGTTAGCCCAGACCCCTCAAACTGCCACCTCGGCCCACCCCACTTGCTGCCGCCACCCTCTCCACTCTGCCACAGTGTCCCAGTTAGGATCAAGTCCAGCTGCCTGTGTCCAAATAGAATAGAAGATAACACTGACCTAAAATAAGAGATTTTGTTTCCCTCACCTCAAAGAAGTCCAGAGGCAGGCGGTCCAAGGAGGGTGGCTTTGTGATGTCAGGGTCCTGAGCTAAATCTGTCTTGCCACTGGGGCATCCTCAGTAGCTTTCTCCTGCCTCCTCACAGGCCAAGAGAGCTGCTCACATCCACCCATCATGCTTATGTTCCTGCAGCTAGGAGGTGGAGGAAGGGGCAAAAGAGGGCACGTCTCTGCTTGTTACGGACCCTTCCCCAAAATTGCCCTTGCCCCTTCTAACATACATCTCCTTGGCTATGACTGAGTCACAACCAAGCTGCAAGGGAGGCTGGGAGATGTGCCCAGCTATAAATAGAGGGTACGTGGGTAGGGGAAGACAGGCTGGGGATCACTGTTAACCATCTCTGCCACAACCTGTCTTTTGCCATCATAAAGACCTCCAGTATCTCCTGGCCACCACCCTGACCCCCCCACTCTTCCTTGCTCAGCCAGCTGACACTGTCACCCACCCACAAGTCCTTGTGTCCCACCCACCCCTCCCCGGTGCTATGACTTGCCTTCTTGAAAGTCAGCAGGTAGCCGAATCCACAGCTGGAGAAAGTCCCACCCCCAAGCCCGGGCCTCACCAGTGATCCAGATGCAAGTCTTGGCTCCTGGCCAGAAGGGCAATGCCGTACGTAATTTGGCGTCTCACGTCATGACGTTGCTTTTGTGTCTACACCGGGAGTTCTGGGAGAACAGGAACCACGTGTGATTCCTCCACACTGCGCCAGGACCTAGAAAATTCCCTCACACAGTGTCCATAAGCAGGGAAAGGAGGAAAAAGGCAAAGAGGAAGAATCAAAGGTTCTGAGTCTATAATACTCTGAAAATTCCAGAAAATGCAAATTAAGAACAACACTGGGAAGCGCATATGTGAAGTTTCGCAGGGCTGCCGCCAGAGGTGGGTGGGAGGGCGCGCCATCCTGCTGACGCGGGCCTGGAGTGGCACCACCTTCCTGGAGGGGAGCCTGGCAACGGCTCCCAGCAGCTCGGGTGCGCGACTCCGCAACTCACACCTAGCACGCATCAACACAGAGAGAGCCACGTGGAGAGTGCGTGTGCAAAGTCTCTCCCGCAGTCATGAGGCCAGAGGCGGCCGAAATGTGCACCAACAGGAGATGGGGCAAGTGACGCAGGGAACTCGCAGCCCCAGCAGGCAATGTCACTGCCACGACATCGGATCGGACAGCTCTCCCCGTCCTGACGTGGAGCAATCCCCAAGTGCCAGTGAAGTGACAGAAAACAAAGTTCAGAGTCAGGCGTGTAGTGTGCCGCCACTCGTGTGCACGCAGAGGGGCGAGCCGTGAGGGGCCATGCGGGGGGGTGAGCGTGTGCTGTGCGTTTGTGGCGGTGTGTGTGCGTCAGCGTGTCCCTGCACCGGTCTGCACATGCGCCGAGCCGTTCTGGAAGGAACCCCTAGACACTGGTGACAGCCACGTCCTCCAGAGAAAGGAGCCGGGACACCCAGGAAGCAGAGGAAGGAGAGAAACTTCTCCGAATAACCTTTTGTTCCACTTGAACTGTGTTTCATGGGAATATAATACCTACTTGCAAACATAAATAAAATTAGAACCAAAACCAAAATAAAAAGTGTGGGACCCTTTTTGGGGGATGGAGCTCCCACGAGGGTTCCCCGAGCACCAGAGCTCCACCACTCCGACTCTTTCTAACCTTGCCCAAGGACTCTGAAACTGTCCCCGAGTCACCAGACCCATGGGACCGCCTCGCTGTGCCAACAGAGCCCGGGGCAGGGAGAGCATTTTGTCACAGGCACAAAGCCGGTCGGTGGCAAGGCCGACTCCTAACCGGGGTCTCCTCGCTGCCAGGCCAGAGTCCCATCACGGGGCCAGCGAGGAAAGCCCCAAAGCCCCCCGACAGCACCCGCAGCGGTTCCCCGTTTCCCGTGGGAAGCAGCTAGAGTGAAAGGATTCTCTTCACTTTTTCTTATTTTTAAGCAGGTTTCAGCAAGATCTGTGATCTTTCTCAGAAGGCAATCTAGGTGTTGCCGTGAGGAAAGAGGACGTGTGATGTTTGCAAGGTGTCTGTGAGAAGTTCCTCTCTATCGAGAAGTAACGCTTGTTTTTTTTCTTAGTATTTTTTTTTAATAAAGAATCGGAAAGGGCCAGGTATGGTGGCTCACGCCTGTAATCCTAGCACTCTGGGAGGCCGAGGCAAGAGGATCGCTCAAGGTCAGAAGTTTGAAACCAGCCTGAGCAAAAGCGAGACCCCGTCTCTACTAAAAATAGAAAGAAATTTATTAGCTAACTAAAATATATAGAAAAAATTAGCCGGGCATGGTGGCGCATGCCTGTAGTCCCAGCTACTCGGGAGGCTGAGGCAGGAGGATCGCCTGAGCCCAGGAGTTTGAGGTTGCTGTGAGCTAGGCTGATGCCACGGCACTCTAGCCCAGGCAGCAGAATGAGACTCTGTCTCAAAAAAAAAAAAAAGAATGAGAAAAAATAAAAATGTCCCTCTAAGAAGGTTATGCCTGGCTGTCACCATTGTCTGCAGCATCTGCTTGGGGAGAGCAGAAAGTGTGGTCAGAAACACATTCCCGCTCTGGAATGGTGCCCCCAGTCAGGCCTGGCCGCAAGAGCTGGTGACCCAGGACCCCCAGAAAGCAGGGGACTCTGAACGCCCCTGAGCTGGAAAGATGCGAATTTCAGCAGCGGTCAGGAGCAAGGCCGGCCAGGGCTGGGTACCACCTGCCCCTACAGCACACGTGGACAGAGGCTACAAACTGCTCCGCCTCTTGGTCCCTGTGCCCTGGTGTCCTGGCACGTCTGTTTCACTGTCATCTCAGGAATCTAAACAGGCCAGGGCCCAGAAAGGAGAAGCAGCTGCATCTGGCAGATCCTTAAACGGGTTGCAATGAGGATGTGGAGAAGATGCCCGTACCCAAGCAAAGGGGCTGAACTGAGCCTGCAGAAGGGGCGCTCTGAGCTAGTCCAAAGCCCCCAAAAGCTCCAGGCCAGTGACAAGGATTTACCAAGAAGGGCCCCCCTTGGGCGGCGCTCAGGGGAGTATGCTGGTGTGGGGGGCCACCTGTCCATATTCCGTGCACCTGCAGCCCGAGCCTGCCCCACCTGCGTGCTCACACAGTGCTCTGCCAAGTTTAAAACGGGACTCTCTTGACATCGCGTCTATTCCTGTGGGTTTGCAGACACACTCCGAGGGCCACCCCTCCTGCACCGTGAAGACAGCATGGACCAGATGGAGTCTTGGGACAATCAGCAATTAGAAAAGGTATACCCTACCCTTGTCCTCCCAACATCAAAGACTTCACATCCACGGCCAGAGGACACGCAGCGCATCCTACTGTCTGACAGGCCGGGTCATGGCTGGTTGAGGCAGTGACGGCAGCTCCCGGGGGGAGCCGAAAGCATGGCAGCTGCTCCATGCTGAGGGGGCGTCGCTCGGGTGTGTGGGACTCAGCAGGGCATCGGTGGCACCCAGGCAGGCCCGGTGGGCACACAGAAGGCTGGGGCTAAGGGAACAAGTACCGCTCAGTGCAGTCATGAAGAACGAGGCCTATTCTCCCCTTCGGGGGCAGGGACTAACCACAGCAAACCGGAGACCCTATCCATGGGGGGTTGGCAGATGGGAACGAACGTTGGCCCCATGCAGCCAGGAAATCCTGAATTTCCAAGAGAAGCTAAAATCAGGATTTAAAAAAATGTGTAATCCTCCCATGTAAAATATTGGCCGTCAATTCTAACTTAAACACACGACAAAACGCCACCACGCCGGCCACTGTGTGGGAAAGGGACACTTTCAGAGGGACGGTGCCGCCGAGGGCAGGGGCTGACAAAGGGAGCCTCCATCGGGCATGTTTCTTCTCAGGGGCTGTCCTGAGATATTCTTCTTACGTGGCGGTCTCACAGAATCTTCGAGAAGCTTTCCCGTGTTGGAGGAGTATCCTTCCTTGAGAGTCTTGTGCCCCAACCAACAAGCCCAAACTTTACCTCTCCAGCCTCCCTTGCAGCGGGGCACAGGCATGGGACCCGGCTTGCCCTCAGGAACCTCCGCTCTGAAGCTCTGTTTGGGGCAATGAGCGTGTGACCGGCTGCCCTGGCCCCAGCCCTCCGACTGGGAGCGACGTGGGAAGGAGGAGGGCAGCGCCTAGAAGGCTGGGGAGGGTGGCATCTGAACAGTCCTTGCATCTGAGAGGCAGCCCCTCCCCAAGACTCCCCAAGCCTGATTCGTGGGTCCTGCCAGAGACTCCTGAGCTTCAGGATATCCCGAATGATTCCTTTCCGATGGCAGTAGCCAGGTTGGGTATGTGATTTTGCAACATAATTTCCTAGCTGGCATGAGTGCCTTTGCCAAGCACAGGGGACATGCATTTAGCACAGATTTAAGATTCGAAATCATCTTTAATTACAGCAATGGCTGACGGACCATCTCGGGTGACGGCGATCGAGTGAGAGGGCGGCGGGGGGGAGGTGCCTGCCCCACGGTTTCTCTGCGCGGCCCCTGGAGCGGGATCAGTGTTGCGCGTGGGACCAGTAGCCAGCATGAGCACAGGATGCCCAGGGGCAGTGCCAAAGGATCTAAGATGAACACCTCCTCCGCCCAGTGTACTGTGGGGTAGGGGATCCCAAAAAGGGGGACAGGGAGGAATGCTGTCCCTGAACTCCCAGCAGACGTCTTGCTGGAGGGCTACCTGAATGCCTGACTTGGAGGGCCTGGGGAAGCCCGTGCACGCCCCAGCTGGCTGGCTGGCCTTGAATCTGTCTTGCTACCTCGCTTCTGCGTTGGGAGGCTGGCTGGGAAGGAGACAGGCTGCCACAGCTTTCAGAACTAGCAGGGCCCCTATGTTTGGTGGGTGGCTGGTTTCACTTTCAGAGTGAGTTAGAGATGGCCCCACCGTGAATCCTCCGCCACACAGAGTCACAGACCCGCTCTGGCTGGTCTGAACCAGGTCAGGCACATGCTCTGTTAACCAAATCCTTCTCCTCTGGGGGGCCCTGCACCCCTGATCACCACCCCACCCACCCCTCCACCCTGGGCTAGAGTTCCCACCACATGCCAGGGGTCCTTGGGAGGGGCCGGGGCATGTGTGAGGGTCAAAGCAGCCTCCCTGGCTGACCCCATCCCACCCCACCCCCACCGAGTTTCTCTGCGCCTCCTCACACTTTGCCCGGCGGCAAACCACCAACACCCACACCCCAACACCAGGCCAGAAGCTGAGAACACTCATTTCTGCTCCTCAGTTCCACTTCATTTCAGTACCACCACTGTCCCCAGGCCAGAGGCCCCGCCCAAGGGGCACGAGCACTGGACTGAGAGTCCCAAGGCCTGGGTTTGAGTCCCAACAGTGCCCCAGCTCATGAGGCCCATGTCTTTCCCTGCAGTAATCACCACTCTTGCGCTAGAGGCCACAGGAACAGGCTGTGGCTAACTTGAGCCAAACGGAACTAGACAGAAAGATCTGGCGGGATTCTCTGGTTCCGGGAAACGCTGAAGACCCAGACCTCAGGAGAGGCAGGCTCCCGACCAGCGGCAAGGGCCCAGATGCAGAGACCCCTCTGAGCCACCAAGCTCCAGCTGTTTCCTGGCTTCATCCAGCACCATTCAGAGTCTCACTGGCCAAGAGTGTCCAATGCCCACCCCACCCCAGCTAGAGATGGTGGGGTGCTTTGATTGACAGCTCCACCAAGCTGTCACCCAACTCATAAAGGCAGATCCCCAAGGGGAATCAGGGTGCTGTTTCCAGAAGCAGCAGGAGACCAGACGGGTGCCGAGCAAGCAGGAGTGTGCCCAGCCTCTGCGGCCCACAAAGACGGGCGTGGGTTGGATGATCCTGAAAACTCTTCCAGGAAAGGCATCCTCTGACTGGGGGATCTAAAGTGGCACCTTGCCTTCCTCGAGGGAGGAGGGACTCTTCCCAGCCCTTGGCAGGGCTCCTGGCTTCGCCCCCCACCCCGAGGCCCCGATTCAGGAGGAAGCCAGGCAGGGTCAGGGCTGCTACCTGAGTGGAAGGGAGGGACGCTCACCTCCACCCCCACATGGGCTTGAACCCACGACTTTGATCTCATGGCCTCCGGGAACTGGTGAGCAAACCTGAAAGCAGCAGAGGATGGAGGGCCCCAGGCTCGTCACCCTCTCTGGGCAGGGCTGGATTTGCTCTGTGACTAGCTCGCTCCTGGCTGCCGGGAGCTGCGCTCGGAGATGAGCCGAACCGCAGGCGCAGGCCAGAGTCCCACTCACGTGCCTCAGGGATGAAGGCGCTTTGCTGTCCCAGACCACTTTTCACAGGTCACACGTGGGACCCCCGGAAACAACCCTGGGACCATCGCCTGCTTCACACATGAGGGTGTGCGAGGAGAGGCAGCTCGCAAGGGCAGAGCTGAAAGAGACAGGCGGCCACTCAGGCTCTCAGCACGAGGTCCTCCCTCTACACCCCTCAGCCCCTTCCCTTCACCCACCCCAGCCTCCTGCACCTCTTCAAAAGCACCCTCACACCTCCCCAAGCCAGGGATCGGGGACCAAAAGAGGCCTGGCCAGTGCATGGGGGAGCGTGAGGGTGCTTTGATCCAGAGGATGTGGTCACTGGCTTCAGGCCTGTGGTCCCAGCCCAGAGGTGCCACTGGCACCCTGCTGAAGTCACCTGTGCCTTTCCGCACAGGAGCGAGGGGGCAGGGAGGTGGGGCGGGGGTGCTGGGGCTGCAAGATGTGTGGTTTCGGCTGTGAAGCTCACACCAAGCCTGGACACTCCGGGGACTGGGCCTGGTGAGCCCCCCTCACTGCTGGGCACCTCTTCCTGTTTCTCTCTGTAGCTCTCTCCTGAAATCAGCTGCTGCCTGTCCCCGCCACCTGTCCCTCCTCAGGGCCTAGAGCGCAGACCACCAAGGAGGCTCAGCACAGCCCACCTGAAAGACATCAGAGGCTACAGCATCACCAGGGCTCCAGAGAGCAGAGCACCACCAGGGATGCAGAGGGCAGAATGCTACAGGAAAGTTCTAAAAACATAGCCTTCTCTAGGAGGTGCCAGGGAATAGCAGCTACCACTCCCCACCCACCCCACCCCACCCCCACCTTTACTATGTGCCAGGCCCCATTCTAAGCACTTTGCAATTATTCATTCCTGACTACCCTGGTCAGAGATGCAGAATCCCAGGCCCCATCCTAGACCTGCTGAGTCAGAATCTGCATTTTAACCAGATCCCCAAGTGATTCGTGTACACTCGGGGAAGTTTGAGAAGCCTTGTATTAACTCACTTAATCCTAACAACAACCCTTGCAGATTGGGACCCCTTATTATCCTATTTTACAGATGAGGAAACTGAGGCACAGGAAAGTTAAATAACTTGCCCAAGGCCACACAGGTGGTAAGTGCCAGGGGCGGGATTTGAACCCAGGCCATCTGGCCCTAGAGCACATACTCCTAACTGCTGGGCTGTTGCTGCCTCTGGAATGACGTGCCCATGGGAATTCCAGGTCCCCGCGCCATGGCTGGGCCAGCGCTGGCTGTGCAGCTCTGGGCGTCCAGGACCCACTCCAGCCTTCCCACCATTTCTCTGACCCCGGCCTCTCCAGGCAGAGTCCACATCATGCTTCTCCCTAGTCATAGAAGGTAAAACTCCCTGCCAGTCTGTACGGAGCATTTGTCCAGCGTCTATACTAGCCCAGTTCTGGGCTGGGAGTTACAGCGGCTACAACAGATGCCCAAGACCCAACCCAGCTGGCACAGGGTCCAAGGCCTAGCTGCAGAGGCAGGAAATGGGCAGTGAACTGATGCAAGGTAACCACAACCACAGCTTGTGGGAGGTGTTTGGGCACTCACCCCCGCGCAGCTGCCTCTTCAGGACAGACTTCCTGGAGGAGGGGGTTTTGAGCCTTGCACAGGGCCAGAGTCAGAGGGGCCAGGCTGAGGAAAAGGGCACAGTGTCAACTGCCCTGTTTAGCTTGAGCAGACGCCTGGAGCTGTGAACCTTCCGAGTCCAGCCTCCTACGAGGCCCAAGTCCCCGCCACATCCTCCCCCACTCTGGTGCCCAGACCCTTCGGATTCCCCGTGACGAGGAAATCATCCCCCAGAGGAGCCAGCACATTGCATCCCTGGTGTGCACGTGCGTCTGTGCTCATGGTGCACCCTGTCCAGTGCACCTGTGCCCAGGCCGCCTCCTCCACGCAAACCCTGCACCCAAGGTCTCTGCTGCACTGGGCAGAGCCCCCCACCCTCAGGCCCTTGATGTCCCAGTTCCTTGGAAGTGCCCCTCCACTGCGCCGAGGGACGGCAGTGGAAAGGGGCTCCTCAGCACCTGAGCGACCCCTGCCAGGAGGACGCCCACAGCTAACACATCCACACACATAGCAGGGTGCCCCTTCTGAAGTCCCTGAGTGCACCATGTGTGTCATAAATGGAGTCTGCACCACCCAAGGCAGGAGGAGGCTGAGACGCACTGCTCACACTCTGCCACTTAACCCTCACTGCTGCCGCAGCAGCTTGGTGGGACTGTCGCTCCCACTGGCAAGGTGAGGACACTCAGGACGCGGAGGGACCCGGGGTGCACAGAGCCAAACTGCACATACAGGATGCCTTCCCTCCTTATCCCGACTGCCCACGGACCTCACCTCTGCCTCAGGACTTTGCACACAGTGGCGCTCAGTATTTGCTTTAAGAATAATTGAGTTCAAAGGCAGCAGGAGCAGTAACAGGTGGGCCCAGAAGCTGCCACCAGAGGGCAGTGCGTGCTCCCTCCAGACCTCTGCACAGGCTCCTTCTGCAGGAGCCAGGGCAAGGGCAGGCAAGGAGAGTGGCCCACACCAGACAGTATCTGCTGCCTCCCTGTGAGTCCCAAGTGCCCTCAGGACAAGGTGGGCAGAAAGCTGGACCCCCTGACGCCAGGAAGGCAGCGTGAGGGCAGCCCAGAGAAGAAAGCCAAGACCAGTAGAGCTGCGAGGGATTTTGGAGGCTCTCAGGCCCAGCTCCCTGGACAGATGATGATCTGGGCCCAGAGAGGGACAGCTATCAGCCTTAGGTCACATAGCAGGGTGGGAGAATGACCTCTGTTTTCCAGCCTCCCATGTCCCCTCATGCCACCTAACCCTCAGATTCAGAGAAGGGAACTTAACCCAGGCAGTTTCTCACCTTTCTCTTAGTGGATGCAGACAGAAACAGGGTCACCTCCTTCTCCTGGCCCTGATGGTTGGGATTCTGAGATAGCCCCTGGCCCAGCCCTCTGCCCCTCCTGCATCTCCTCCCTCAGCCCTGGGTGACAGCATCCATCCCCACTCCCAGGCCTGACTGCCCCCAGTGCCAAGGGCTCACAGTCTTGTATTCCAGCCCTGTCCAGCACCCTTAGTCTTGCCCTCCATCCCTTGGCCTCCTGAGTCCCATTGCCATGGCTTGAGCCCCAGCCCCTTCCTCTGAAAATGAAGATCAGATGATGTCATGTCCCTTCTTCAACCCCCGGAGGCTTCCTGCTGCGCTGATGCTGCAACCTAGACTCTCCCTCCGTGCAAGGCCCAGCCCTGTGGCCTCTCAGCTTCTTCTCCCCTCGTCTGGCTGCCCCTGGCTGCCCGTCAGCTCCTGGAAGACTCCAAGCTCTTCCCCGCCTTGGGCCCACACCCATGTTCCCTCTGCCCCAGGCCTCAGCCTGTGGTCATTTTCTCAGGGAGGTCTTCTTGGCCACCACCACACCCACCACCATCTAAACAGGCACTGTCCTGCTCTGTCCGAGCACATTGCTAATTGGCTGGGCATCGGCGGGAGGATTTGCATGGTGTCTGCCTTCCTGGCGGGACTATGGCACCTCAAGGTCACAGGTGGAGTCCATGGAGTCCCATGGCTTCTCTGGTACCTAAAGCCATGTGTGTACAGGGTAGGCGCTCAAACTGTGTTTGTCGAAAGACAGGAAGGACAGAAGGAAGGAAGGAAGGAAAGATAGAAGGAAGGATCTTCCCCCTTTCACCGACTCATTGAAGATTTGCTGAGTACCTGCCGGCAGCACCTGCCAGGAGCCATGGGAGTTACAGGGACATGCAGGACTTGGGTTCGCCTAACTCAAGGTACCGTCTCTGAATACGGGGGAAGGAAAAATACGCAAACTGTCATAACTAAGGAAGCATGTCGGTCTGATGACCATTGGCCTGGAATTTCGGGACAGTCCTGATAGCAAGTGATGAGTGTAAGTACATGTGATTTGATCCTAAACCTGTTTGGACTTTATTAAATTATGTAACAAGAGAGAAAAAAAATTTTCAGGCTACATACGTAATTTTGTCTTTACCAAATGTGGTCCTAATGAGGACGAGAGACAAAGACCATGCATTTATTTGGAAATACATGCAAAGGATTAAAAAAAAAAGAGTCTGGCTTGGCTGGAGCAAAGGGAAGGCTCCCAGAGGAAGTGAATATGCTGCAGTGGACGATGTGGCAACATGCAAAGGCAGAGCTGGGTCCCTATCCCAACTTTGCCATTTCCTAGCTGTGTGGCCTTGGATAAGTCCCTTTACCTCTCTGAGCCTCAGTTTCTATATCTGAAACCTGAGCACGATCCCTACGTCACAGCGTTGCTGTGGCAATGGCATGAGATCGTGTGCACAGGGCAGCCGGCACACGTGGTGCCTGGCATGCGGGAGGTGCCTGATGAAGGCTGGTGTCCTTCCTCCCCGCTGGAAGGATGGGGATGAGTGCTCCACAGGCAGGGATGGGGAGAGAGAGGGCCCGAAATGGAGGGAATTGCAGGAGCCAGGGCATGGAGCAGGTGGCCAAGGCACACGGAGAAATACCAGTCATCACCAAAACTAGAATCTCCCCAGCTCCGTGTCCTTCTGTCCATCGCCAGTGCCATGGCCTGGCCCTCCCCTTACAGACAGGTTCCCGCTTGGGGTCAGGACCCCGCCATGCCGGCCTTCACTCTGCAGCCAGAGCACTCCCTGCATGTGACTCTTCGGTGGCTCCCACTGTCCTTGGAACACCATCCAAGCCTCCACAGTCTGGCTTACCAGGCCTTCCCCTTCCAGGGGCGTGCACCCCCTCTTGTAGGCTCCCGTCTACATCTGGTGCTCAAGCCACACAGAACTCCAGAATCACTGGTAATCCACATCCTCCCCACGGGGCTATACGCCCCCCACTGCCTTGCATGTGGCCAGCCTTCGGCCTTCTTCTCCCGCAGACTCCTTACCCGCCAAGCCCTGGTGTCACCTCCTCTGTGACACCTTCCTGGATTTCACCCTTGCCTTTTGACAGCATTAAGTACCTGGCGGAGGACTCGTTTCTCTCCCCTACTAAAGGTGGGAACTGTGTCCCATTCATTTTTGTGTTTCTTTATGCTGTCCTGCATGCGCCTGGCGCACAGTAGGTGCTCAGTAATTGTGACGTGAATGGAAGGGAGGATTGTGGAGGGATGGAGGGAAGGAGAGAAAGAATGACGGGGAGATGGATGGATGGACAGGTGGATGTGGATGGACAGAATGACGAGATTCTTTCAGGGTGACCAGAACACAGCAGGAAGGCCCCGAAGAAAGGCGAAGCAGCTGCAGGAAGTCTGGTGTTTGCCCGGGTCGGGCTGAGAAGAGCTGTGCTGTTTGGAGGAGGAGGCGGGGCATGTTCTACCAGTGGTCTGAGCCCCAGGCCGTGCACCAGCAAGAGTGCAGGCAAGAGGAGCTACGGCCCCTCCGGGGCGGGCAGGGACCCAGGGCCAGGAGCAGAGGCAGACTGCACTGCCCCTCTGTCCCTGCGCCAGAGGGACGTGCGTCTGCCACAGGCGAAGCCAGCACTGCCCAGGAGCTGGGAAAACGACAGGCGTGGCCTCCTTGGGGTGGATGGAGCCCAAGCCGCCATCCCTGTCTATGGCAGCAGGAGAAGGAAGAGGAGGAGAAGGAGGAGGAGGAGGAGGAGGAGAAGGGCCAGTTTTCCTTTCCAGCCACCTCGCTGTCCTGAGAGGGCCAAGCCTGGGGTCCTGCTCATCCTGTCCACTGAGTGACTGCCTGATTGCACCAGCCACACACTGTGCCCCAAGTTCCCTTCCTGTCGCCTCCACACATGCACACGCACACACGCGTGTGTGCACACACATGCGCACACACACACAGATTCCTGCTGCTTCTAGGACTTTACTGCTGATCTCCAAAGAGATGAAGCAATCAAGAAGGTAAACACACGGCACATCCAAAGAAATCCTGCAAAATCGTGGGAGCTCCTTTCTGGGGCTGGATGTTGAGCACGTGGAGGACGGTACTGCCAGACGGAGGGACTCCGCATTGCGGATGAGGGTGGGTTTTATTCCAATCCCCTTCCTTCACGCACACACCCTTAACCCCCCCGAATTCTAGGACTCACTCTCTTCCAGTCAAAGAATATTAACTGAGTAGCTACTATGTGCCAAGCTCTTTTTCTAGGTGCTTGGGCTATAGCAGTGAACAGAACAGACCTGCCTGCCCTCGTGGCGCTTACAGTCTGGTGTTGGCAGGAGACAGACAATAACCACGAGGACTAAGTAAATGTCCTGAGACGTTAGAAGATGACCAGAGCTATGGATCAGGAGCACAATTTTAAACAAGGCGGTCAGAGTTGGCCTCGTGAGAAATTGATAGGAAAATCTGAAGGAAGGAGGGAGCCAGACAGAAATGGAGGAAGGTTAAAAACTATGGGATGCCTCCTGAATTCGTAAGACAATTTGTAACTCCCTGAAATGTGCCATGCGCTTCCCAGGGTGTGCCTTTGCCCACGTAACCTGTAAGCTCCACGTGAGAAAGGCCTATTTAACTTGCTCCCCCAAAATATTGATGGGATTTGTAGATTAGAATGTACAGAATGGAATGCTGCCTGCAACCCTTTTCTTCACCCTTACTCCTAGAAAGCTCCTACTCAGCCTTCAAGACCCAAACACAAAAGGGCAGAGTCAGTTGCTCCCTTCTTTGGGCTACCCACCCTGGCACCTTATACAAACTTTTTAAATCATGCCAGTGCACTGTATTTCTCTCATTTTCCTGCAGATTGGGGCCTTCGAGGGGATCTGACCTGCCCCAGGTATTTTGGGTCCCCACTACCTCTTGTAAGGGATGCTTGGTTAATGGTGTCAGAACTGAAATGACCTGTCCCCTTTAATGCTCCCTCTCAGGTAAGTTGTCTGCATTTCTGGGGACCTGCGTAAACATCTGTTAAGGTTCTTTCGGTTGAGAACTCTACTCCTGTTAGCTAAAGTTAAAGAAAACAAAAACAACAGGCATGTTGGGGATGGGGGCAGGGGCTAGAGCCCCAAGCAAACTTCAGGGAGGGAAAAACCAGGGCAGCCCCAGGACCTTGGCACCCCCCTGGCTGCACCCTTAATGTGCTCAGCTCCGTCAGCTCCCAACTGTGGCCCTGCCTCCCAGATCGCAGGAGCAGGACTCAGGCCGGCCCTGCTGGGGTTGGGGCCTCCCTTGGAGCCATCAACCACGCAATAGTGGGGAGGGTGACATAAAGAGATGGGTCCAAGGGCGGGGAAGGAGTTGAGGTTTGGGGAGTGGGTAGCAGTGAGGGGTCCCTGGAAAAGAGGAGTCACTGTGAGCCTGGGGGCCACACCCAAAGTGCCTCCCACTGGGCCCAGCCCCTACCAAGCCTGCCCATTCCCATCCCGACATGCGAATGGCCGGGCACTCCAGCCCTGTGCGAACGGTAACACCGAGGAGCTAACTGCATTGGGGGCAGCTTTCTACCACTGGGGGCTGCATTTTTAAGGAAGGCCTTGTCGTGTAAAAATATCAAAATGCCATAACTAGGAATTGGCAACTTGGAACATCTGCCCATTTCTATGGTGTAAATACTGCCACCGTGCCCATTTCAAGATAACATGGCACCATCTCACGACGCAGGGCTGGGAAGAGAAGATGCAATCCACTCTCAGAGCTGCTGCAAGCTGGTGGGGCCGAGGGCACAAGGCTCCCCACAGACTCCTGTAAGGCGTCCTGCCCTGCCTTGGGACCCACGCAGAGTGCTGGAGGAGGCATCACATCCTCAGCCATGCTCTGAGCAATAATAGCTCACAGGTCCTGGACGAGGGTGGGAGAGGCCTGTGAC
Organism: Lepilemur ruficaudatus; assembly: GCA_963574885.1. NCBI lineage: Eukaryota > Metazoa > Chordata > Mammalia > Primates > Lepilemuridae > Lepilemur > Lepilemur ruficaudatus. The sequence continues at coordinate 44,504 of CAUYRT010056515.1, forward strand.
TCCTTCATGCTGCCCTTGAGATAAGAGCCAGTCCCCCAGGTCCTGCAGAACCTGCCTCCCTCCTGCCTCCAGGTGCTTCCTTCAGCTTCCCACCTCCCAGGTCCTGCAGAACCTGCCTCCCCCCTGCCTCCAGGTGCTTCCTTCAGCTTCCCACCTCCCCGGCGTTGACCTCTCTGCCTGCTGTGCCGTTTTCCCCACTAATCTTGGGGTCTCAGGGGAACCACCTCTCCCACAGACAGGCCTTCCCCGACCGCCTCCCCTTCCAAATTCACTTCTCCCCCAGTTCCTGGGTAGCTCTCAACCCGAATTGAAGTCTTGCTGTGATTGTCTGTGTAAGTCTGTCCTCCCCGATCAGCATATAAGCCACAGGAGGGCAGGGACCCTGTGGATTTGCATCCACCACTCTGTACCCTATGCCTAGCACAAGGTCAAGCCTACGACAGTTATCAGTCTATAAGCACTGATTGCATGAACAAATCATGCACGAATGAATGATGTTAATGAGTGTGAGAAAGTGTCCACCTTAAAACAAGATGTAGCACTTGGAGAACCTCCGATGTGCCAGCGTTTTACGTGTGCTCCCTCCTTTAATCCTCATAACTGCCCTGTGGGGTAGACAGTTATTATCAGCCACATTTTACAGGTTGGGAAACTGAGGCACAGAGCAGCTCAGATTTACTGCCCTGATTTACTCAGTTAGACGTGAACCCAGGCAGTGCCCCAGCAGCCTTGGCCTTAACCACACGCTAAGCTGCCCACGGAAGCTCGGCTCTGCTCGGGAGGGCTGGGGAGGACTCCTGGAGGTGGTGACAAGGGGCTGCTGTATCCCCGGTGCCCCAAGAGCTTGAAGCCGAATGGCAGGGCCGACAACTGATGGGCACTGTGATCAGGGCACAATGTGCCCAGAGGGCTTTTGCGAAACATGAGCCTGCCGGACTCCCGACAGCTTCTCCCCACCCCACCCCAACCTAGTGGGACTCTGATCTCCTTGGGGGTCTGGCCCAGCCCCTCAGGGTGCAGGGGTAAGTCTCGCTTCCCATAATCCTATGCTCCTTCTCAGAGACTGGGTTAGGTAGGGTCATGTGACCAGTTCTGGCCAATGAGCCGTGAGGAGAGACGGCTAGACAAAAGAATCTCTGATTCTCTTTCATTGTCCCTTGTCATACCTGGATGGGATACCTGGAACTGGAACAGCAACCCTGTAGCCACCTTCCTGTGGCTGCCATGCTGTGGCCCCGAGGGAAGCTGGCCTTATGGACAAAGCTGATGCACTAAGCACACGGAGTAGAAATACTATGGGACATGCCGGGTCCTTGGTGATGCTCTCAGCGGCTGGATTAGCAGGCCCAGGAGCCACCCTACCTGGGACTTAGGTTGTTTGTGTGTTTGTTTATTTAGCTTTGTGTTGAATATGTGTACCTTGCAGCCAAAAGCAGCCTAACAAACACAGAGCGATGTGTAGCAAAAGGCAGAGGAGGAAAGGGAGTTTTTTTGCAGGTTCTTATATTTCAAAACCCAGGAGATCAGCCACAAGCTTGGGGAGAGGAAGGCTGAGCTGGCACTCACGGTGCCCTCCCCCCAGCACTCAGGGCAGCTCAAGATGTCCCCTGGGGGGCCGCAGAGTTTGGTGTTGGGGTTCCTGGCCACAGTGATCCTGTCCACTCCTCTCCAGGTTGAACCCCATCAGCAGACCCCCAGCGGGTTTAGGGCATCTGAGCTTCAGAGGAGCCATTGTCCTCTACCTGGACAGAACCCCAGGAAGGTGGCCGAAACCTCAGGGAAGACATGGCCCCATGCCGCATCCAGGCCCAGCCCTGAGGGAGACGAGGAATCTGTGAGGTAAGCGTGTGTGCAGCCAGGACCTGGGCATCCCGAGAGGCCAGAGGACCCAGGAGGCTCAGCGGGAATGAGCGTGATTCAGCAGGTACGTGAGCAGAACCAGGAGCCCAGAGCAGATGGGACGTTGCCAAATTCTGCAGATGACACGTGGACATGGGAATGCCCGGTGGCTCCTCCCCACTGCCAGGGAGGGGCACATACTCGCAGCTGCAGGGAAACGTGGCAGGGAGGAATCCCAGCTGGCCCAGATCACATTTCTTCAGCTTCAGCTGACGGGAATGCCTCGCGGAGATGAAGTTGCCGCGGAGAAATAAAGCATGGTCCATTTCGGGTCCGTCTGAGTTTGTGGGTCAGCTCATCCCCCCGGGTGGGCTGCAGTCACCCAGACAGAGGTCAGCCACCGGCAGGAGCCCCCAGCATCCCCCTGCTGCTGACTCACAAGGGATCACCTGCTGCTGCCACGACTCCCTCCACCCCTCCTGATCCTGTGCTGCAGCCCTGGCCGGGTCCTGCCCCCCAGCCTCCTGTCATCCCGGCACGGGAGGCCAGCTGCTCCGAAGCCACACGGCTTAGCCCTGAGCACTCCCGACTTGTGTCCTGGAAATCCCTCCTTCCTCTCTGGCCTCCCCCATAATGTTCTTGACATCTGTTTCTGCTCGTGTCAAGTTCCTGCCTATGTTTCTCCCTTTCCTCCAGACGCACGCGTGGCGTCTGTGGCTACTGGGACGGGCCTGCGGAGCGGAGGAGGAGAAGGGGAGAGGACAGGCGCTGCAGGGTCTCCTCGCCCCACCAGGGCTCCTGGTGCTTGCTCCCCACAGCTCGCCTCCCGCAACGCTCAGTGACAGTCATTCCCGGGGCAAACGCTGTCTGGGCACCACTGTGTGCCAGACACTGCTAGGGCACAGACACGTCGTCACACTCAGTCCTCAGTCGGAACAAACCGAGACTCATAGAGAGGAAGTGACAAGCTCAGGTCACAGAACAGGAAAATGGAATGATGTTGTGTGCTCTGAGCCAGGAGCTGTTCTAAGGAACCCGTGGACTCAGGGTCAGAACCTGCGGCCTGGCTCTAGGCTCCAGGCACTCCGCAGTCTGAGCGCTCACCCCTTCCCTCCAACTTCTCCAACGTGCACTTCATATTTTCTGGGACAACTGGCACTAATTTCACATTTGCTGCCCATTGCCACCCTCCACAGGCCCTGGTTTGGGGTTCTGAAAATGTAGTGACCCCCCTATAGCCTCGGTGGGGTAAGAGAAAAGGGATTTTGAATCTGATGTTACAGATGGATAAGGTGGGGGCCCAAAGAGGCTGAACGAGTCACCCAGCATCCTCTAGTCCTCCAGCTGAGCAGGTGACCTCCCGGGCAGAGCTGGGACAGGAAGCCACCTCCAGGCACCCAGGCCTGCTCACTTCTCTCTGTCAGAGAGAATTCTTGTAGGAGTAACAGAGCCTGGTGGACCCTTTATCCAAGCTGGATGTCCCCTGGCCTCAAACCTGGCTGCCCTCCTCCCTCCCCTCTGCTATGGAATCTCTCACCAACTTCAAAGTCCAGTGGGGACACACCTTCTCCTCCAGGATGACATCCACCATTCACCCAGTTCCCAGGTGTTGTGTGTCCTCCCTGGGCCACAGCACAGGCTCCCTCACTGCCTCCATCTCACCCTCCACGGCCTGGGCTCCCTCTGGCCAAGGGCAGAGTGGCGCCTGCTCGCTCTGCCTCCTCTCCAAACACTGATCTAACATACATGTCTCTCCCGCTGCCCAGGGCATAGGCTGCACTGGCCACCTCCAGCTCTTTCCTCCCATCGTCCCCTTTCACCATATCATGTGCCCTTCAAACTCCTACATCCTCCAAGGCCCTTCTCAAATGTCTCCTCCATTAAGAAGCCTTCTAGGATCACCCCCACCAGCATTTTCCACTCCCTTCCCCACACTCCCATGTCGCAGAGGAGCTCCTGTGCAGATCCTCTTCCCAGGAAGGCTGAGGACTTCCAGACACACCCTACCCAAGCCCATGGAATGGATCCAGCCCACCCATTCAAACAGCAGGTCACCAGGGACATGCCAAGCTCAGCCACCTGTATACCATCCACCTGACCTGTTTTTAACTCAGGTCACCGTCCGATCACTCTTTTGCCTTCACTATTCCCTGCATTTGCCCCAGGCCACCCCACAAAGCAATGGCAAAGTGGAGGTGAGGTCCCCTGACTCCCCATCTGGAGTACTTTTCATTTCCCAGGGCTGCTTCCGTCCTGGCCCTCCTCTCCGTCCCCTTCCTTGATGCCTAACATTTTAGGGAGGGAACATCATTTTCAAAATATGTAACTGAGAGGGATTACCCTGGAGGTGGCTACATGGGCATTGGGCCAGCTGGCTGAGGTTGCCGGTACCAAGCATTGCAGACCTCCTGGCGGATGCTGCACCCCACAGACCTGGCAGCAGTTTCCCAAGGGCCCTCATCCAACCCCCACCAAGAACTTGCCTGTTCAGAGAAGTTCCATTGCAAAGATCTAGTGTCTCTTACCACCCGTCCGGGCTATGCCACCGAGTCAGGAACTGGGATCCAGTGCAAAAAACTAGACCAGAAAGTCCAGGGGCCGCACCTGAATCGTGACAGAGGAAGTGTTCACAGAGGGTCAGATGGGACGCCGGAAGGGCTTCCTGAATTCATATGGCCCAGAAATGTCTGGCGGTTCTGGCTTCAGTTTGCAAATGACAAACTTTAGTCCTCCTGCAGGTACTTGGCAAGAAGTTCCAAAAGCTTCGCTGCCTCAGCGATCAGCAAACCGCAGTCCTTGTGATGCACATGGTGAAGGCTGCTGGCTGGCACTCTGGACAGCATTTGTTCCGAGGGCCCAAGCTTGAGGCTGGTTAGGCCAATTATGTACGAACAGAACCTGGATCAAAGCACACCGCAGGATGGCTCCCCTGGGTGGCCTCTGACACGTGAAGGGCCTCTTCGCTGAGAGCTACAAGGCACTCAGGTGTGGTGAGAAGCCTTCCTTCAGCGGCCAGGGGGGCTCCCAGGACACAGAGACCCATGTCCACCCCTGCGGATGGGCTGCAGGCTGGGCTGCATCCCAGGCAGGTGCGGATGGTTGCTTCTCTGTAGCATGCTTTGTCCACGCGGTGCCCGGAAACCCGTGAGAAACAGCAGGAACAACACGAGCAGGGAGGGGTGCCCATCAAGTCAGTAGGAGAAGCGACATTACTTTAAATATACGAGGGGCTGTCCAAAAAGCATCCAGCCACTGTTAATATAACAAGAACAGTCTGCGCCACATCCATGTAGCCTGGCGGCCAAGGAGGGTGGACTGGGATGCGCACGCGTGAATAATGACGTCACTGTCCTAGTCAGCGGGCGCTAGATGCCATGAGTGAGCATGTGTACTGTGTGGCCATTGCATTCTAAATGACTGAGCAAGCAGAGCAACAACTCTGCATCAAATTTTGTGTGAAGCTTGAACATTCCTCCGCGGAAACTACTCGGATGATTCAGAAGGCTTTCGGGGATGATGCAATGAGTGCGGCGCAAATGGAAGTGTGGCTTCAAAGAGAGTCAAGAATCTGTTGAACGTGACCCACGTTCTGGAAGGTCTGCAACAAGCAGAACACCTGAGAACGTTGAACGTGTATGGTCAGGTTAAGAGACACCGGGAGAACTGTGTGAGGTCCCAAGGTGCCTACTCAGAAGGTGACTGAGGTGTCATTGTCCTATGTGCAATGTTTCTCGTATCTTCTTCAATCAATGTCTCTATTTTTCATATTACATGGCTGGATGCTTTCCAGCCAGCCCTCATATTTACGTGAGGCAGACTTAGAAAGTCAGAACCCATCGACATACCAGAGAGACGGAGCTGTCAAGGTATTCCACTGTAAAATGCCGTGTGTGTTTTTCTGCAGAGAGTATCCGACAGTTTTCCTGTAGATGTTAAACACAAAACATGAGGCAGAGGAGTCTCCAGGGAGGGACTGTGGTTGGTTTCACACTTCTGAGTGCCTCGCTAGAACATCAATCCATGGATGTTCTCCGAGGAGAGGTGGCGAATGGGGCTCTGAGCCGCAGGCTCCGTGCCACACAGTAGGTGCTCAATAGGTGCTGGTTCGAGGATGAATGTGGCACTCGCCAGGCAACCTCACTGATCCTCACAGCCACCGCATGAGGTAGATTATCATCATCCCCATTTTACAGACAGGAAACCGAGACTCAGAGATGTGGGGACTTGCCCGAGGTCACAGCCAGGGAGCGTCACGGCAGACTGAGTGGCTGTGTGAGTGACCGAGGGGACTGGTTTCTTTGTGGGTGGGGAGCACCCAGAGTGCAGCCCTGGACTGCCCTCTGTCTCTTTGGAGCCCTGGATCCTGGCCCCAGAGGGACCAGAACCAGCCGTCCTCCCCGGTAGGCGAAGGGACCCAAGCAGAAAGAACCAGTCTGGATCGCCAAGAGGACACAGCATCCTTTAATTATGCTGGACAAGCAGGGCGGGGGCGGGGCAGGCTAGGGTGGTCATAGCACCAGTCCTCCTGGCACTGGCTCAGGCCCTGCTCTGATGACCTGGCTACATGGCCACGGCTCCCATGGCTGTGAGCACCAGAGAACAGTCCTGGGGCCCTCTGCCCCAGAGTCTACAGAAGCACCAATAGGTGGCAGCCACCCCTCCCTGGGAAGGTCAGGCCACCTGGGGTGGGGGAGAGGAAGGACAGGGGGCCGCCAGGCAGCCCACCCTGGGAAAGGGAGAAGAGACAAGGCCTGCTGTCCCCTCTTTGCCTTGGCCACCCCCAGTGCCTTTCTAGGCAGCACAGCTCAGAGGAGGGCCCCTGAATGACCTGGAATGTTCCCTGCTTCAGGTCTCCAGGCCTGAGGAGGGCTCAAAGGTTCGTGCCTTCCGTCCTGGCCCATCACTTGCCAGTGATATAGGGCAGCACCTGGCCAGAGGAGGGCTCTGTGGGTGGCAGCTGCCCACCAGGGCCTTAGCACCTTGATAAAGCCTGGAGAGTTGGGGACACTGGGCTGGCGTGAGGGGCAAGGAGGGTCAGAGAGCACCTAGGGACAGACATCTGTATCTGACAGTGGCTGGAAGTCCCGGGGAAACTGAGGCTCAGATACCTTGGGCAGGAGGGACTGAGCAAGGCCCTGGAAGAGCCCTGGAAGGAGATGCCAGTGTGGAGGGTAGGAGTACTCACCGGTCACCACACCAGCTGTGCAGGGAGCTGGGAGTCTGGGCTGCATTCCCCAGGGGCCCTTTCACCCCCAAATGCCCCCCAAACTCCTGAGTCCTCTCCTCACAGGACCCTTGACCTGGCCAAGGCCCCTCTGGGGTTTGCTTTAATGAGGGGTATTGGGCAGGAGGGTGAGGAACGGGAAGGGGATACCCCCTTTCTCCGGGAGCAGTGGGTTAGGAGAGACCTGCGGTGCCTGGACACCCGGACACAGACCTGCCCAGGACAGCCCTGCGTGTTCTCCACATCTGTGTAAGATCTCCACATGCTCATCCGTCTCCCCACCTGGGCCAGATGGGCGCTCCCTGAGGGCAGGGGCAGGGCCCGGCGCAGAGACACGCTCTGCGTTTGGAGAGTGAGGAAATGAATGGTGGCCGCAGAGGAGACAGAGAGAAGGCGGAGGGGCAGAGAGAGCAGGAGGGGCAGTCCTAGAGTAATGGGAGAATTCTAGAATGTTTGGAGGATTCCAGAATGTTCAGGAAGTACTGGGATGTTGCGAAAGTCCTAGAATGTGGTTACCCAAGTGTGGTTCATAGACAGATAGCATCAGCGTCACCCAGGAGCTTGTCAGAAATGCAGAATCCTGGGCCCCCTCTGGACCTGCTAAATCAGGATCTGCATTTTAACAAGATTCCCACGTGATTCACGTGCACATTCAAGTGTGAGAAGTGCTGGGTTGGGAAAGTTCTAGAATATTTAGGTAGAAAGTTTCTTACAATAGGTCCAAGAGAGGACAGAGGAGCAGAAACGGTCTGGGAAGGATGATGGCGGTAAGGAAAGTAGGGGGCCTCCCCAGAATGCCAGGTCCTTGGACCACCTGGCCTCCCCTTTACCGAGATGCAAACTGAGCCCTGCAGGGGACGGGGCCTGCCCAGCTGGGAGGGTGACCTGGAGGCACTCAGTCGTCCTCGGGCTTGATGAGGTGGCCGCTGAAGGTGATGTAGGTGTCGACGTCGTCGCTGTAGACAGCGTTCTCACGCTCGCGCTTGAACAGCCGCACCCAGACATGGTCGCCGGGCGCCAGGGCCAGCATCACGCTCTGGCTCTGCATGATGCTGCGGTCGCTGGGCTGCGCGTACAGGATGACGGCCGCCTCCTCGTTGTGCACGACGTGCACGTAGGTCTCCTTGAAGTTCCAGCTGTGCACGTTGAGGCTGAAGAAGTAGAGGCCGCGCAGGGGGGCAACAAAGCGGCCAGCGGCCATATCGAAGTGCCCGTCGGGGTTCACGAAGACTGTGTCAAAGAGCAGCGGCTGGAAGCCCTCGCTGCTGTGCAGGGCCGTCTTGCGGCCCACCGAGAAGGCCGAGAAGCGTGTCTGGCACGGGGCCCCCGGGCTGCCCGCCTGCCCCTTCGAGCCCTTGCTGCCCTGTGGGCCACGGTCCCCCGGGGGACCCTCCTTGCCCAGCTTCCCTGGTGTGCCCAGTGGGCCTCGGTCCCCTTTGTCACCTGTGGGACAAGTAGGGGAGAAGTCAGGGCAGGCACCTGGGCCTGCGCCAAGGAGGTCCCCACACCACACTTGTCTGCAAAGGCTCTGCCCTTGCCCAGGCCCAGAGAAGAAGCTAGCATGTGTTGAGCACCTGCTGTATGCCAGACATCACCTCTCCACATACCCCTCGAAGAAGACACCGTGACCATGTCCACTTCACGGAAAGGTCAAATGACTTGCCCAGGAACACCCAGCTCAGGAGCAGAAGGGGTGGCACTCAGAATCTGGTCTGTCCCCAGAGCAAACTGATTCCCTTCACCCAGCAGGGAGGGTCTGACTGTGGTCCCTGGGAGGCCAGGCCCGGGGGCCCCGGCACAAGGCCCAGGCTGGCAAGGACATGGGTCGTGGTGGGGTGCACTGTGGGTTTCTGAGGGAGAAGCCCGGGTTGGGAGCCAGGCATTTCACGGTTGGGATCTTGGTTTTCTTGTCTGTATTTTGAAGAGGATCATGCCCACCTCACAGGGGCATTTGTGAGCCCTCCACAAAGTGTCCCATGGGAAAGCATTTTGCGAACTCTACAAGCATGAGGCAGGACGGTTCACCCAGTGTGGTCCAGCCCACCTTGACCTTCTCCGGGGTCTGGTGGTCCCTGGTCCCCAGGGAGGCACACCTCTGCCAGGCCCCTAGTCCAGGCTGGCCTTAAACACAAGAAAAGCAGGTGGTCACCCAGGTCTGGAGGGACCTGACCCCACACAGTTCCCTGCTGCCTGTCACAGTGCTGCAGCCACACCCTTGCACGGCCTAGAAGGCCCTGTGCTTCCCCAGAGTCCCAGGACTGTGGGTGGGGAAGGGGCAGAAAGGAGGGCACAGACACTTGGGGGAGAAGCCCAGAGGGAAAGGGGCTGTGGAGTGGCCCTGTGGAGAGTTCAGGAACAAATCTGGGCTCTGTCCCTGACAGCTGTGTGACCCTAGGAGAGCTCCTCCCCCTGGGAGACTCAGCTCCCCCATCTGCAAAATGGGAGACATGATAAAGTGTCACACTTATGGGGCTGTTATGAGCAAAGAGCAAAGACAGAGGCTGAGGATGCCCAAGGCCTGCCCACTGCCATCAGCCCTTCCCAATCCCCATAAGGGAAGTGATTTCCTTCCTGCCCAGTGTGGGAGGGCAGGGAGCCGGCCCCCTCCTGGACGGCCCCCAGGGCTCCCTGCTCCCCCAGGGCTCCCTGCTCCTGCCCTTGTCCCCCGCCTCTCTTGTCCACTCCACATCAGAAGGATCCGTCTGAAACCTAGGTCCAATCAGGTCTCTCCCCCACTCAAACCTGCCCCTGATCCCCCGACCCGACTCAGAGGAGCCTGAGTCCTGGCTGTGGCCAATAAAGACAAGGCCCCATGCAATCTGAGCCCGGTTACCTCTCCCGCCCTGCTCCCGAAACACTCCAGGCCCACCCCTGCCCCGGGCCCAGGCTAACCACTCCCCACGCAGTGTGCAACCCTGTGCCCAGACCCGCTGCGCCCAGACATGCTGCACCCAGACCTGCACTCTCAATGCACTCTCACCCCGACCACCTTTACATCTCCCAGAGCATTTATTACTATTGAATATTTCGTCCCATTAACTTGGGGAGTATGTCTATTGCTCATTGCCCACCCCCATGTTGGGCCCAGGCTGTAGGCATCTTTGCCTGGTTTGGCCCGTGCCATCCTCAGCGTTCAGAACAGTCCTGCCACACAGTGGGACTCAGTAACCACGTGCATGGAACAGGGTCTGGGACAGTTCTCTGTGCTGGTTTCTCCTGTTGCTCCTCTCCCCTGACCCTCCCTGCCCCACCAGGCAGGCTGATACTCACCCTTCAGGATGGTGATGTTAATGTAGGGCCTGACCTCAGGCAGGACATACGGGAGGGCGGACGGAGAGGCTGGGGACACATCTGCAGCATCGGCAGGGGCCAGGGAGTCACAGCACCGTCGGCAGCCCCCAGGGGGGGTGGAGGCCACAGCTTCCCTGGAGGTGGGCTCTTCTGTGGGGACCCCAAACACCAAGACAGGGAGCAGGAGGGCAGCCCAGTGGGGACCCAGGGTGGCTATCCCCATGGTGACCTGGAACAAGGAAAGAGGGACAGGAACTACATTTCACTCAACATCTAGGATGTGCCAATGCCCAGAGTGGCTGCTGCTACCCCCAGCAAGTGCGCCCCTGACAGAACTTGGGAGGGAGTGTGATTGCCCCCAGTTAACAGACAAGAAGACTGAGGCCTGCACAGGGAAGCAAGTTCCCATTAGGAGACTTGAGACAGGGCAAGCCTGGACGCTGAGCCCCCGGTATCCAGTTTATGGAGTCTTCTGCCACCCCCGTGCCTAGGAAGAAGGAAGTCCTCCGCACAGCCACAGCCAAGACGAGGGTCTCAGGAGGCCTTTGCTGGGGCCAGTGAGAAGATGGCCCAGCCGCCCAAGACTGGTAACCACTGAGACCATCAAATGCTTTTCCCACCCTTGAGCCTCTCTCTGGCTTGTTTTCTTGGCATTGACTCCACCATCAATTAGTGGACACAAGGGACAAACACAAAGGACTCTGCAAACTTGTTCCCAGGAGAGAGGACATGTGGCTGAGCCTACACTCTGGCACGAGAACATCACGGTTCCGACAAGGGAGCTAGGAGGGTTCGTTTATTCCAGCAGACAGGAAGCAACGTGCATGGGAGAACATGAGCAGGGCTATTCGCGGTGACGCCATGACTGCATCGTGGAGAGGTCAGGCAGATGCACTGAGTCGTGGACTGTGGGCTGTCACTAGCCTTAACAGAGCCTTCGTGCAAAGTAGAAGGCAACGCCCCTCTGGATGGACAGATTAGAAACAAAAAAGAAGTCCCCTTTGGAGAAATGCAAAGCTGAGGATATGCAGCTTGGCAAGGGCTGGTGCTAGTCCACTTTACCCTTCAGCACCTTTGTGCAGTCAACAACCTATACAACCTTACCCAGAGGCCCTGCCGGGAAAGCTCCAGAGAGAGTTAATTCATTGGAAGGTGGTTAGGTCAATCATCATAGACCTGCCAATCAGCTGCCAAGGTGGTAAACTAAAATTAGGGGGCAGGACTAGGAGGTCTGGAAAATTCAAAGGAGCAGAGAAGTCCAAGGGTTTGGGAGGATCTGTCTTTGGTCTTGGCCACGAAGGGGTCCAGAGTTCCAGCAGAGGGGCAGGAAGTAGCCTGGACACCAGGCTCTGGAGACAGGCCCGGGGCTGGTGGGCAGGAAGCCAGGCAAAGAGCCTTTGAGGCGGTGGCAGCCTTCGGGGGCTGGCGGTGAGTTATCGCAGAATCAGAAACTCGGCTTTTGAAACCAGACTGGTTTTTACACTTCTGGCGTTTCTTTGTTTATTTCCTTTTTGTTCTCCTTTAACATTTCGTACAATTCAAAAATATTTTTCTGTGGTTAATACACGTCGAGAAGATAAAATTATTACTTTTTAAAATGCCAGACTATGTCACTGAGCACTTAGGTGAGAGTGGGTTTGAAGGGCAGGAGCCCTGTCCTCTCCTCCCCACCCCCAGCTGGGAGGTAAGGGGAGGTGGGGGCGGCCGTCTGCAGAGCCACCCACCTTTCCCGAGCTCCGCTCTGCCCACCCTGGTCAAGTCTCAGGGTGCTGCTCCACAAGGCAGGTCGTGGCCTCAGAGGGCCACGTCGTCCCTCTCTGACATTGTCATCTTCCCCTTTTACTTGTAAACGACAGATCTTAGTGGTTTTGAGAAGAGCAAAATTCCTTTCTTTTTCCTGGCCATAGCTGTGACTTCATGAGAAAAGCTGAGGTCTCAGAGTCAGAACTGAGATCCCAACATAGTTTACAAGCTGTGTGACCTATGGCTGGTGGTTTCCCCTCCTTGGTCTTCCCACTCTTTGACGCTTGCAAGGAGATGACACCACCACCTCCTTCCCAGGTTATCTGAGAGGACTTCAGTGCAGGAAAAGTGCCTGACCTGCAAAAGACTTTTAAAAAGTATGTTCTGACCTTTTCCCTGTGTCTGCACGGGATGGGAAGAAACAGAACTTCCCCCAGAGGACTGGCATGGTTTGGTGACATTTCTGTTTCCCATTGGCCCTAGCCAGATGGGAGTCAAAAGCTCAGAGACACAGAGCCTGGCCTGAGGGGCAGGAAGCAGGAAGCCTTTAACATGAGGAATAATAACCACAGCTAGGATCACTGACTAGCCCCAGGGGACGGTGCCAGACAGGGACCAAGCGTGGTGGCCCATGCCATCAGGGAGGCTTTTGGGGTACCTGCTGCTTCCACTGGGGGTTTGGGGCCTCTCTGGGGGAGAGGTGGCAGGGCAACCCTTCTCGGTCCAAGGTCCAGGTAAGCCGAGCTGAGCTGAGTTGGTGTGTGTCCAGGCAGGGTGGTACAGGCCAGGAGCAAGGGGAGCTCTGCAGGGGCAGAGGGAGTGGGGAGAGGAGAGCCTGAGAGGCTGGCGGGTCAGAGGGAGAGAGCCAGGCCCCAGATTTGTCCAGGAAGTGAGGAGGTAGGAGAGGAGTCTCAGCAGCCTCAGGTCACTCACCTTGTGTCCTGCGGCCTCCCGCCTGGCTCACGGATCCTGGGCCACTGCAGGGCCTCTGGCTCCTTGGCCCATGTCAGCAGCACTAAGTGGCTGCTGGCCCAGAACCCCAGGCCCAGCTGGGGAGGCGGGAGGAAGGGATGCAGGGAGGCAGGGCCAGGGCGGGAGCGGCTGAGCTGGCTCCCGGCGCCCCTCCTCCTGCTCCCTCCCTCCGGCCGCGCTCTGCCAGACAGAGGGGATTTCCTTTGCTTAACTCTTTGGTGGGCCAAGGGGGTCTTCTTTGCTTCAAAGTCCTAGACAGTCAGAGCAGGAAGGGATGTGAGGTCCCTTCACGTGTGGACGGGAACCTGCTAGCTCTTTCTTCCTCTGTTGTAACACCTCACCCTGCAGCGATGGAGCAAGAAGCCAGTCCCTGGGTCCCTCCTGCCGGGCACGCAGGAGGGCTCAGTGCCTGTCCATAGTGAATGAGCAGGCGTGACCTCCTCAGGTAGCCCCTGTGAGGGCCGCAGCCAGGGCAGTCCCCCAGGCCATGTACACCAAAGTCCTCCTCTCTGGAACTCTGCCAATGCTATTGGTTCATCCTTCTGGTCTTCTAAAGCCCAAGAAGTTCATAGGCGGGCAGCCTGCCTTCCCCTGAGTCTGGGCAGCATCCTGCCTCAGTTTCCTTCCAGTTAGGCTGGGGGACGTTTGGCAAGGCTGCAGCCCTGGCTCTTTGGGGCCGGAGATCTCTGTGCAAAGACAAGTGCCTCACTCTCCCCCAGCCTCCCCGCCACGCGTGTTAGGACTTACTGCCTGGGCCAGGCCTGTCTCTCCAGGGGCTTTCGTTCCCCACAGGGTGTCTCTGTCCTTTGTTTCTACTAGTCCCACCCCAGCCTCAGGACAGCTGGGAGAGGGAGCTGGAGCCCGCAGCTGAAGTGACTTGCCCAGGGCCACACAGCTAGTGGAGGGGAGCCCGCCACTCTACAGAGGTAAGGCTCTCCAACCCACCAGGGTGCCACCACCCTTGAACATGGGGACAAGGAGCAGGCTTTCGTTCAGGGCTGGCCCTGGAGGAGGGAGGCGTGGGGTGCAGAGACCTGAGGGGTACGTACTTAAGTCCGGGGCTTTAGGTGCTAAACCTGTCACCACTTAGAGCTGGGCAAAGTGATCTTGACCAGGGCTCATCTCCAGCCCTCAGATTCCCTATTTGGGGCACAATCAAACAGCAGCATATCCTGGAAGATCCTTAGAGATGATCTAATCTGATTCCTTAATCTGACCAGCGGGGACACTGTGGTCCAGGGAGGACAAGTTTTGGACTGCAGACTGTAGTCCAAGCTGGGAAGAGAGCTGGACCCTCCTGACTTCTAGCCTTGTGCTGTTTCCCTTCCCAAACCGACCTGGAGTCGCCCAGGTCTATTCAGGGGTCCAAAGGGGCCAGAAGGAAAGCAGATCGAAGGACCATGGCCACAGTGAACACCAGCAGGCCCACACCAGCCCTGCCCGCTACGTGGCCCTGCCCCAGGCAGCATTCCCAGGGCACAGAGCCAGGGCTGCGGAGGGAGGGAGCCACCTCCCTGCTGCCACAGAGGGAAAAGGGCTGAGTCAGCAGCTCTGGAGGGAGCCAGCTCCTGGCTGTCTCTGACCCCTGAGGCTTAGAAAGCCTGACCTTGTGAGGAAGGGGGATGGAGAGAGAAGACTATGGATGGGGGATGGGGAGAACCAGGTTGGGGCGCAGGACCAGTTTTGTCAAGGCCGACTGTGTGCCCACACTGCACACCGTGCCGCACTCAGCAACCCTCTGCAGGAAGCCCGTTCATCTCATTTAACAGGTAAGGAGGCTGAAGTCTGGAAAGGCAGGCGACTCGCCAGGTTCCAGGGCCAGCTCCTTTGGCTCGCAGCCATGTTATGCCCCAGAGAAGGGCCCCCTGTCTCCCTTGGTCCAGGGCATCTGGCTGGGGGCAGAGCAGACAAGAGAGCAGAACTCTGGAATATTACACTTCAATATTTTTCCTCCCACTGTCTTTTGCCATGCCTGGAAATTCCTCCATTTGCGGGTCATCTTTTGGTCGCCCAGCCATTTGAGGATATCCTCAGTGGTCAGGTGGCCTGGAGGCAGAGCTCCAGCCCTGGTTAAGGCTCAGTTCTACCTCCTCCTAGCTGTGTGACCCCAAGGCAGAAGGCCTGAACCCTTGTCACCAAGGCCAGAAACCCAGGGCATGCACCCTGTATCTCTCCATCCCCACTCCCAGAAGACAGCTTTGACTCCCACCATGTCCTGTTCTGAGATCTAATCCTTCCACCAACCCTCTGACGCAGGCACAATTATTACCTCGTCTGTCCACTTTACAGACGAGGAAAACGAGACACAGACTGCCTGGGAGCCAAGCCCCAGCCACCGTGCGGTACCATCGCGCCACACGGCAGCCCAGGGTCAGCTGAAGGTGCAAAAACAGGCACATTCCGTCAGCACTTGCAAAGCACGGTGTGCTTCACGTAGTTAACAAACAAAATGTGTGCCTGTCAAAAAAAAAAAAAAACAGTAAATGTGATTCCTGGAGTCAGGGATCTAATTGTTCAGGCCCAGTTATCAATTTAAACAAAGGACACCGCGAGCGCCACCTGCCGGGCAGAGCCGTCGCCCCGGCAGCCTGTGCGGCCCCCGGCCCGGCCCATCGGCCCCTTCTCGGCGAACCGAGCGGCAGGGAGGGCCGGGGCGCCCATCCTCTCCCTTCTCGCCCCAATCCAGCGTCCCCGCAAAGTGGGCAGAGGGTCTGAAAGGACCCTCCCTCTGCCGGCAGCTCCCCGCTCCCTCCCGCGGGCAGAGCCCCGGGCCCGGTTCTGCAGAACCCCCCACGCTGACGAGCCCAGCGGCCCCGGGTGACCTTCGCTCCCCGGATTCCGTTTCTCCGTCGGATCCCACTGGCGTTAGGCCAAGTTGGGCGAGCTGGGTCGCATTTTACGAAACGGGAAACTGAATCCCCAAGAGACCCAGGGAAGGACAGCGCCAGCGCCGTCCCAGGCCCTCTGCACCGCGACGAGGACCCTACTCATTATTAGAGGGGGAAACTGAGGCTCAGGGACGCTAGGGGCCAACAGCTGTCTCCCTCCCACGGCCGACTAGTGGCAGAGCCAGGATGATGGGGCTGGCGGGCAGCGCCAACCACCCCGTTTAAAAAGTAAGAGGGGCGACTCCCCGAAGCCAGAGAGCAGAGCCGAACAAGGCCGAGCTTGGCCGAGCGTGGCCGAGTGCTGCTGAGTGCAGCCGAGCAGAGCCGAAAGAGGCCGAGCGGATCCGAGGGTGGCCGAATCGGGCCCGCGGAAAGGAGCCCCGGCGCGGACGCCGCACGGCGAGAGGGCAAGGCCTGAGGTCCTGCGGCGCCCCCTGGCGGGCACAGAGAGCGCAGAGCTGACCACGGCGAGGCCACCTGCAGCCGGGCCCCCCAGTCCTGCGATAGTCCTGTGATATGGGGTGTGGAGCCTATTTTACAGATGAGGAAGCTGAGGCTCGGAGAGGTTCCGAGGCTGGCTCAAAGGCACTCAACTAAGAAGCGATGGAGCTGGGGTTCGAACCTGAGTGTGTGCCAAGGGCTCACCTGCCACGGCCGCCCACGTAAGCGGGCGTTGTGTGTGTTTCCTTTCCCCCCAATAGCTGCCTTTATTATGGCCAGAGAGGGGAGAGACCCGCCCTTCGGAGGAGCAGGCGCAAGGCCCCTCCAGATCTCAGGGGCGACGCATGGTGTCACAGAAGAAGCGACTAGCCGGCTCTGGGCCGTGCCGGCCGAGTGTGCGGCGCCAGCAGTTCCCAAGAGCAAATATTGACGCACTGCTGGCCATTAAAGCAAATGGGAGGGCTGAGAGGCCATGTCCTGTGCCTTCTCCAGCAGGGCTCTGGCACAGACCCCCTCACCCCAGGCCTCAGTTTCCCACCTGGAACAAGATGGTGGTAGAGGAAATGGGCCCAGGGGGCGCACATGAGCCAGAGCCAAAGGTGTCTGGGACCCTGGAGGACACTGAGTGTGGCCTGGGCACTCTCTCTGAGCCTGTGAGAAAGTGCAGGCTGGCCTCACCCTCAGCACACACGTGTGCACGTGTGTGCGCCCGTCATTCACCCCCGTGTGCTCACTGTCCTGGTCTGCTAGATGGGCCTGTGCCAGGGTGCAAAGCTTGCTGGGGATGGCTGGGCTTCTGGGAAGCAAGTGAGGTCCCCATGGGGACTGGCTTGCCCCTCTGCCTGTCGAGTCTTCCCTGAGGACGTTGTCTGCCATGGCCCAGTGGCCACCGGGGAGCGGACACCAGTGGCCTCAGAGCTCTCCCCGCTCCCGGCATCAATCCTGTCCACCCAGCCCCCATTTTCATAGTTTTTAAAAATTACGGGCACTGGCCTGGGGGCTGGGAAAACAGTGTTTTGGGTCCTGCTCCTGGTGCCGTGACCCTGGGCAGAGTCACATAACCATCCTGGGCCCGCTGCCTTCAGCTGTAAAATGAGTATCAGAGCTGTCATCAGGGCCTGGAATGGCTCCCACACCTCCCTGTGGACAAACTCTGGTCCCCCTGTTGCACTTGGCTGGACCCTAACGCCTCCTGAGAGGCTTCCAGCCCACCCGCAGATGGATTCTTGCTTCTGCAAAAGCACTTCCGTGTCTATTAACACTTACACGGTGCCTGTGGCACACCAGGCACTCGTCTAAGCAGTTTACAAATATTAACTCATCTAAACCTCCTAACAATAGGAGCAACTGCTCTCATCCTCGTCTCAGAGAGGACAGGGGCACAGAGAGGTTAATTAACTGGCTCAAAGTCAAATGGGTATTGAACAATTAGCCAGGATTCAAACCCAGACAGTCCCAGAGCCTGTGTGCTTAGGAACTGCCCTCTGTACCTCTCAGCTGTGCTGTCACTTCCTTGACGTCTAGAAGACAGGCCTCCGCTTCTCCGCCCTCAGCTTTCGCTGTTGGCAGCCGCCCAGCAGCTGCGGAACGAAGGAATGAGTGGGTTAATCCAGCAGGGCTCCCCGAGACCCAGCAGAGCAGGGGCTGTGGTTTCTGTTTTGCAGGTGGGGAATTGTGTTAGTTTGCTCTGGCAGCTTAACAGAGTATCACAGATCGGGCGACTTTGACAACGGAAATTTATTCTCCCAGTTCTGGAGGCCGGCAGCCCGAGACCAACCGCTTCCTCCCCAGCGCTGTGAGGGACGGAGGAGCTGCTCCCGGCCTGTCTCCTGGCATCCAAGTGTTTGTTGGCAATTCTTGGAGTCCTTGGCTCGCAAAAGCATCACTCCGGTCCTCACCTTCATGTTCACATGACACCGCCCTGTGTGCCTGTCTGTGTCCCAGTCTCCTCTTTTTTAAGGACACCAGTCACGTTGGATTAGGAACCCTCCTTACTCCGGTATGACCTCATCTTGACTACCACATCTGCAATGACCTGATTTCCAAAGAAGGTCACATTCGAAGGAACTGGGAGTTAGGACTTCAGCATATGGATGGGGGGAATAGCTCAGCTCATCACAGGAATTAACGCCCAGGGAGGCCCATCTGACACAGCCTGTGTCCCTGAAGCATCTCACTGCTACCTCCTTCCCTCATGCACTGGGTGGCTCCATGCTCAGGGCCTTAGCACGTGCAGGGCCCTCTGCCTGGCACGCTTAGGCTCAGACTTCGGCTCTCATTGCAGCCCCACGGAACCCCCTGATGCTCCCAGAGCACACTGCACTTTTCCCTCCCCAGTGAGCCCAACAAATAGTGACACGTTCCCTGTGTGGTGGCTGTGAGCACAGTGAGCACGGGAACTGTGTCGTTTGCCTCTCCTGTACCCCCAGCCAGTGGCAGGGCCTTGCATACAGCTGGTGCTCAGAAAAGCCTTTGTTAATGAAATGAATCATGTCCAGAGAGGTGAAATAGATGGCCCAAGGCCACACAGTAGGTTTGTGGCAGAGTGGGGCCCAGGGCCCAGGCCTCCAACTGTGGGTCCCATAACTTTTAGGGGCTGCATCTCCCCTGCAGCCTGCCAGCAGACCCACCGGTGCCAGGAAGCACCCGCAGGCCTTGGCAGGAATGGTGGCCTTGTACGACTCTGGGGCAGTGCCCCCCACATTATAGCCTGGGCTTCTTGCTGTGCTTTCTTCTGTGTCTGGAGTCCTGTGGAGCCCAAGCTGTCACCTCCCATGGGACACTGGCCTCCATCTTTCCCCCTTCTAGCTGAAGAGGATCCCAAAGATCTGGGGGCCTCAGCTTTCCCTGCTCCCGGCCCGGCAGACTCCCAGCTCCTCCCTGATAATGCTGATGCTAACACAAAAAGTCATGGTCCAGAGCCGGGTGGCCATGGGCTGTTGCCTGGCAACCGCCTCTGAGAGACAAGTTCAAGGCAAGGACTTGAGTGTGAGCAACTTCTATGGCTGAAGAAGAGAAGTCAGGCAAGGTGGATTGTCACCACCCCTCCCTCCCTGCTCAAGCTCACAACCACAGAGCCTCCCCTCACCCTACCCCCTGAGGCACCCCTAACCCACAGGTTCTAGCCCCAAACCCCAATATGATCTCCTTCAGCCCCCCATTCCGCCACACTCATTTATTCAGGGCAACCACATTGTACAATTTCGGAGGAGGCTGGAGTCACAGGGTGGAGTACCGCGGACCTGTGAAATGCAATGGCCCCCTCTCTGCATTCATTCCAGACACTCATCCGAACGGCCCACGCCAGCATGGCTAGGCCCTGGAAACAGACATGTCAGGCATAGCCCTGCCTTGGGAGGGACAAGGCTATCAGACACACGTGTGTGGGAGACAAGGACATCTACACACGTGTGCACGTGAGATGCATAGGCAGTGACACCCACTGTGGTGGGGGAGCCGGGGCTGTGGGAGCCCCTGGAGGGATCCTGACCCAGGCCACGACTCCCACACCACACTCGGGCCCAGCAGTTCCTCTGCTCCCACCCCACGCACCCCTGCCCCACGTGAGGCCCCAGTGCACGTTCACTCATGGATATGGCTGAGCACCTACTGTGCACCCTGCACTGTGCTCACACAAACCTTCACACACACATGATCACACACGGTGAACCCTGAGCTCACCCAGGCCGCTGTTGTTGCTGCCCGGCCTACCTCCCTTTGCCATCGGTGGGCTGTCTCTGACCACCCCCTACCCTACTGGCCAGGCCCTACCTTCTATCCGGCTGGCAGCATAGGCACATGGCCCACACCAGGCCAAGCATGGCACCTCATCACCTTGTCTTTGGTGATTGGCCCAGGGGACCATCATGTGAACCAGTTGGAGCCAATCGGCTTTCTTCCATGAGATTTGCTATTTAGATCTACTGCTGAAGGAGATCTATTGCTTTGGGATCAAGATCTATAAGGATGTGGGTCCAGGCCCATCAAGAATATCTTCTACGTCCCCCAGAGGACCTGGACTCTGGGAGGCCACACATGAAGAGGCCAAGGTGTACAGAGCCCACACAGAGCTGCACATTTACACCCATCTGTACCCACGGCATCTGGCAGAGGGGCTGGCCAGGCCACGATGCTGTCACGTATCACCATCTTTATTGAGAAGAGCTAGGGGCAGAAGCAGCAAGGATTTTCTAACTGGCCTCCTCACTATCTTTGTAGGACATTGCTCATCTGCCCAGGAGTCAGGAAGGCAGGGTTGGTGAGAGAAGGCTGGAATGCCGGGGGTCCCTTCTCCCTCAGGGGCTCACATCCTCCTCAGGGGAACCCCAGACCACATCCCAGGGCTGGGCCTCCAGCCCCCAATCTCCATGGAATCTCTGGTTTTGCAAACACTCTTCCGCTCTGAGGGTCCTGCACTGTCCCTGAGCCCTGCCTCCCTGCCCTGTGGCTTCTGACCCCCAACGCCCCATTTCTCATGGCCTGCAGTGTCTACACCACAAGAGCCAGACACAGAGAGTCCACTTGATGAATTGGGGTCGGGGGTGCAGGCCAAGCCTAGGGAGGGGAGGGCATTCATTGCAGTGAGCCTGGCAGTTTACCCAGCATGACTCATTTTTCTCCCAAGTCCCAGGAGTAAAACAAGCTGGGATAACCACCTCCATCTTATGACGGGGAAACTGAGGCCCAGAGAGGCCAAGGCTAGCCAAGGACCCTGAGGCAGGTTGAAGATCCAGGTCTCCAAAATTCTGGTTCCGGTGCTTTCCCTGAGGGCCCCCTGCCCTCTGCAGGGGTAGGGGGTGGAGGGATTTCACAAAGGTTCCACCCTCGCCAGGGCAGGCCCTACCACGGCTTGAAGGGGTCATCTCTGGGAGGAAGTCCAGGCCCAGCCTTGGACCGTGGCTCCATTCCAGACCCCTCTTGTCTCTATTCCTGAGGGCTGCCCTGACCTGCAGCCCCCGGAACATAGAGGATGGGGAGGCCTGTTCCCCCACTCACCAGGGGCTCCTCACTCTCCCGACGTGGCCTCTGTCAAGGCCTGAACCCTTCTTTCTGGCACTCCCAGGCCCTGTGCGTTCGCTCACCCACTCGGTTGTGCAGCCTCTGCTTGACGTTGGTCGGGCCAAGCATCGGCGACTCTGCTTCATGGATGCTGCGACTGCGCTCAGCCCACAGGGGCCACAGACGGCTCCATGAAACAGAGCTGTCTTCCTCCCTCCTGCTCCTTCTCCCTCCTCTTCCTCTTATCTCCTTCTCACAGCGCTGCTCAGACACTGCCTTTCCCTGCCAGTCCACATGGGTCCCTGCCTGGGCCTCCAGGAGGGGAGGAGAGAGGTTGTGAGGAGAGAAACAGGGCAGGTCCCACTATAAGGAGGCTCTTGGAAGCCTTCAAAGACCTGGGGATGCCCCCACCCTGATCCCAGCCACAAGACCCAAAGCAAACTGCCTTAGGGATCAGGCGGCTGACCTCAACAGGGGCCCCGAGCCAGGCTTTGGGCGGCCTAGGCTTATGCAGTTTGGGGTCCCTCTTTAAGAAAAGGAATACAAAATTACAGTACAAAATTAGATGCAGGGCCTCAAAAGAGCCCAAGCAGTAAGGGACCCTGAAGCTGGACACATTAGCTCCTTAGAAAGTTCACCTCTTCTCATGTCCAGGAGCACAGGCGCTCCAGCTCTGAGCATCTGGGCCAAGAGGGCCTGGAGGTTCCGGAGCTGTCCGGCAGAGGACAACTGAGAGGAGCGCAGCGGCCCAGGGCCTCACAGCCCGTGGGGTTGCGCTGATGCCTGGGGTTGCCTGAGCACTTCTAGCTCTTTCTCCCCCCAGGTTAGACTTTCTTCTGTTTGGGGCTCCAGCCCAGCCCCCAGCGCTCCCGTGTCCCTGAGCCCGGGAAATCCAGGCCTTGGTCTAGCCCTCTGAGGGCCAGGATTCAGGCTGATCCCCCAGGATGCTCCGTCTCTGGGAGGCAGGCCAGGCTGCACTCAGCCTTGAACCCGGCCCCGCTCAGCAAGGTCAGCCCAGCAGCGACGCCTACCAGACCTGTCGCCTGCCAGAGTTCATCCAGGCTGCTTACTCCTATCCCTGAGTCACAGAGGAGGAAATGAGGCCCAGAGAGTGAAAGTGACCTCCCAAGGTCACGCAGCAAGTCCCGACAGCAGTAGGATCAGAGCCCAGGCCTCTGAACATCCCAGCATGGGTCTCTGGCACCTCGGGCAGCGTTCCCCAGGCACACCCACGGCTCCCATCCCTTCCTCGGGCCACCCTGGCCCTCCCCAGGCCCTACAGGTAGCTGATGTGCAGCGTGCTGGACTTCTCCCCAGCTGAGGGCTCCTGGGGCAGGAACTGCCGCTCCTTGCCAGCTGCTCTGCTGGGCGGCCGCTCCTGCCCGCTGCTGCCAGCCTGTGTGATCTGGCTGACCCGGCTATTCTCCTCCTTCCCTTTCCCCTGCGCCCCTCCCTCCTCCCCATCCTCTTCCTCGTCCTCCTCCTCTGTCTTCTCTGGAGGCCCTACAGTGGGCTCCTGGTTGCGCACACGGCGGGAAGGCCGCAGCAGGACCCTGCGGAAGCCCTGCTTGAAGCGGTAGGAGAGGAAGCCGTAGAGGATGGGGTTGGCACAGCTGTTGGCATAAGGCAGCGCCACCACCAGGAAGTAGAGGCCGAAGAAGGCAGGTTCCTCGGGCAGCGGGCACACCACGTTGACAATGTTGAGCACGTAGAAGGGCATCCAGCAGAGGACGAACAGCGCCACCACGGCCACCACCATGCGTGTGACCCTGCGCTCCGAGTTCCGTCGCCGCTGGCACGAGGGTGCCCACACCTGCCGCCCAGCCGAGCGCACCTTCACCACGATGAGCAGGTAGCAGAGGCAGATGACCAGCAGCGGCCCGAAGAAGCCCAGCGCGGCCGTGTAGATGATGAAGCCGGCCCGCCAGGCTGCCGCCGGCTCAGGCCACTGCATGTGACAGGTGCTCATGCCACGGGGCACACCCGAGAAGACCACCACGGGCAGCACCACCACAGCTGAGGCCACCCAGACGGCTGCGCTGACTGTGCGGGCCACGGGCGCCGTGCGCCAGCGGGCCGAGCGGGTGGGGTGCACCACGGCCAGGTAGCGGTCCACGCTCATGACGGTGAGACAGAAGATGCTTGTGAACTGGTTGATGCCGTCCACAGCCATGACCAGGCGGCACATGAGGGAGCCGAAGGGCCAGTAGGACAGAGCATTCTGGGCAGCCAGGAAGGGCAGTCCCAGCATGAAGAGCTCATCAGCCAGCGCCAGGTTGAGGATGTAGACATTGGTGACCGACGGGCTGGCCGTGTGCCGCAGGACCACATAGATGACCAGCGAGTTGCCCAGCAGGCCCACCACACACACCACCAGGTAGACCAGTGGGATCAAGATGCCACTGACGGCCAGCCCTGCCAGGCTTGGGCCCACCGACACGTTTCCCAGGGTGGCATTCAGGGGCCAGGCCGAGGAGGCGTTCTCGGGTTCCGGGGTCGTGGGCACCAATGAAGGATAGCCAGAGGTGTCCATGGCCGAGGGGAGGGTGGTCAGCAGTCAGCTATTGGCCTGAAGGAGGGAGGACACAGCCTGGTCACAACAGAGGATGGCTTTCTCTGTGCTGTCCCTCCCCCATCACACCGAACTTGGAGACCTACCGTACCCCAGGTCAGGGCTTGGCACGCACCTTCTCATTCACTCTGCACAGCCCACAGGGCTAGGTAGTGCTGTCCCCATTTCTCAGATGAGGAAATCGAGTCTCAGGGAGGTGAAATGACCACTCTCTATCATGTAGCTAGTGTGTGGTGTGGGACATGAAGTCACATCCATTCATAAGCCAATACCCGCTCTTTCTACATACAATGCCCTGGCTGGCAGGGCCCCAGTAAGTGGATTGCTTCATCCACCAACAGGGCTCAGGCTTCACATCTGAAAAACACTGCTGCATATCCCAGGTCCTTCACCTGCACCCGGATGAACTCCAGGGGAAGCACGGAAGTCTAGGTGAAGGTTAATGTGTCCCTGTGTTTTTTGGGCAGAGCTCAGAGCTTGATTCCTCTGATTCAAATGTGTCAGATTCCTCAGATTCCAAATGGAGTTAAGAATCACAGGCTCAGGGGTGTCCCCTCCCCTGGGACTGGGAGCCCTTAGGAGCCCCCTCAACCTGGGCCATCCCACTGCACCCTCCCAAAGGCCCTGCCAAGGAAAGGTGGCTATGAACCTGGGGAGCGGCTGAGGCTCCTTCTCCCCCAGAGACCCACTGGTGATGGAGAAATTGATAATTCAGGTGATGGTGCTGACAACAATAGCCACCATCCCTGGCCAGTGGGGCAGGCTACCCGGAGCAGGGACATTTCAGATGGTCTTGGGGCATGAGCTCACCTGCGGCACAGTGAACTCGCATTCCCAGGGCGCTCATCAGCATCTTTCTTGTGCCATGTCCCATGTGGATGAGGAACTGGGCCTCTTCCTGGTCACCGCTGCACTGTGGTCCCCTGTAGTGTACAGTCTCCCCCTTATCCAGCTGTGGACCCTCTGCCCACTGCTTCCCAGAGTCACTTTCACACCAGCCACCAGCGCAGCTCTGCCTCCGTGCCTGAGGCATGGGATGACTCAGAGGAACCTGGGCGGGCAGTTCTGAGCGCCAAGGGGATGAATTGCCATGGTGGAATTTGAGTCCTTGCTGGGGAAAGCGCATGCCTGAAAACAGGGGCCGCCTCTGGGGCCTGGACCTCCTACTGCACCCCTTCTTTCTAATGACCCCCCACCCTGTCCCTTGGCTCCTGGCTGTCCTCTGATTCTCCCTGCAGAAAACCCTGAGGCGGGAAGAAATCTCTCAGAGGAAAAGCCCTTCTATTACCCTCTGACTGAACCAGCGCTGGGCCTGAAATACCTCCAGTGCGACCTGCAGTCCGCGTGGCCCTACTCACACTCCGCTTCTGATGTGCAAGGCTCCCGGGAAAGGGAGACCCTCCCAACTCCAAAGAAACACCTGTGGGTGGGTGAGCCCACCTGATTGTCCCTACCCTGAGGACCTGAGGCTGCCAAGAGCTCTGAGTGCCAGGTCAGGGGAGGCCAAGGATGGCAAAGAACCCCCAGGCCATGGCTTCTCCTGGCTACACCCCAGGCTGGCTGGGCTCAGAGCACCCCCTCCCTGCTCCTGGGTCTGGGAGAGGAGACAGGACTCTGAGCTGGGGGGACATCCCCAAACGGTCCTCAATGCATCCCTCTCCCCAAGCCCTCATTAGCTCTCCTGAGCTGGGGACAGCAGCACTGGGGGGGGTGGGGGACGGCATATCTGCACAGCAGGCTATAGTGTCCTAATAGTGCCACTAACTGCTCTGAGCCCTAATTGCGCCAGGTTCCAGGCTAAGCTGGTGACATGCAGCGTCATACACTGTCCTATGAAGGGGCAAATCTGGGAGGACCCTTAATGACTGTTCCCTACCTCCACACCCATTCCCCAGGGCAGCAAACTGAGGCCAGGCCTAGGGAAGGCACCCACTCGAGAAGGCACCCAGCCAGCCAGCTCCCCACACTGCCCCTTGCGCTCTTGAGCCATTAGGATCATGGACCCAAAACCTCACACTCTTAGAGGCAGAGAAATGGAATTTTAGCTTCTAGAACAGTCACAGAATTTTAGAGTCAGATTTTTAGACTCAGTGTCCTTGAATCAGAGAATGTTAGAATTCTAGAATGCCAGAATCAGTCCTTCTTAGACCCAGAACTGTGGAACCTGGGACCTTAGAGTCCTATTTCCTTGGCCAGGGTCCTGTAACATCCTCTACCTTCTCCCCTCCCTGCCCCCCATGCCGCCCCATCGCTGTACTATGCACAGATCCCCTGTGCGTCACCCCAGGGCTTGGAGTGGGGGCAGGGAGGAGCTCCAGGCTCCAGAGAAGGGCAAGGAGCTGGACAGATGACCCCAGGGAAGCCCAGGGGTGAGCTCTGAGGACCCCCTGCCCGGCACGTGTGTGCATGCACACGCAGAAGCCCGCATGCTGACACATGCGTGGCCCTGGCAGGAACACAGCGTACACAGCCAGACCCTCCTTTGCGCTGGGGGTTGAAATAGCCCCTCCTAGAACCCCTGAGCCCCACAACTCCCGACTCCCGGCCTCTGCCCTCCTCTCAGCCCGTCTTCCCTGTCAGAGTCTGACAGGCCACCGTGCCAAAGCTGGGGAATCACAGCTTTCCACGCGCATAAGCCAGACCTGCAATTTAGGTGCCGTCTTTTCTTTAAGGAGCTGGAATCCTGTGCATAATCTAGTTCATCCCCGGGAAGGAGGGACTTTTCCTCCTGTCTGGTTTATCTTTGGCACAAGCTTGCCTGAAAGCTGGGGGCGGACTCCTCAGAGGACTGTTCCGGCAGGGACAGAGCACAGAGAGGGTGAGTGGCTTCCCTGAGCCCCACAGCAATTACGGATGGGCCCTCAGGGATGCCAGGCACCCAGTAGCTCTCCATTTGCCTGTCTCCCACCCCCTGGAGTGCTGGCTCTTGGACGCAGGGACCCTGAATGATCTATTTCTTTAGCCCTAGCACTTAGCATGCCACCTAAAATGTCTGTAAATGTGAGCAATCAAGCAGTTCAGCAAGTAGAGCTCTAAGGTGGGGCATTGTTCCCAGGTAGAGGCTTCAAACTCACTATGAAATCCCCATGGAGCCCAAGAGGGTTTTAGAGAGAAGGAAGTTGAAGCTCAGAGAGGTTAAGTAATTTGCACAAGGTCACCAGCTGGGGAGTGGGAACGCAGAATTCGAACCCAGTTCTGTCTATTCCTAAACCATTGGTACCTCCTGGCCATGCTGGCTTCTCAACAGGTCCCAGGCTGAGAGAAATCAAGGGCAGGGACTGCCCTGACAATGCAGGCTGAGGGCCCCTGGCGGTCTCTGCGTCTGCCTGTCCCTGGCCTTCTCCCAGAGAGCCTCGGCTCATCTGGTCAGTGCCGACTGGCGCACTCCCACCCCAGGCCTGGGGTCTGGCCCCCAGGAACACCCCCACAAGCCCTGGGTTGGGGGCTTGGCTCGGCCACAGAGTGAGGATGCCAAATTGCTGTGTGACCTTGGACAAGTCACCTCTCCCCCGTGGACCTCAGTTTCCTCCCATTAAGATGAAGACAAGCGCACTCACCTCGGGGGCGTTGTGGAGATTAATGAGTGTGCTGAGCACGGCGCGTGGGGGGAGCTCGGGAGAGCTGCCGCGTGAGCGGGGGCCAAATGCCGTGATGCATCTGGCTGCTTCCAGCTCCGACATTCTGCTGTTCTGCGATGCCGGGATTCTAGAATTGTGGCACAAGATTCTAAGATTAATACCCCTGCTTCTGCAGCCCTCCAAGAGGTCACAGGAAGGACTCCTCCTTCCTCCCTGGGACTCCTCACCCTCTGCCAGTCCCCAGCTCCAGCCTCCCAAGTTCGTCCTGGGTAGGGGGTGGACTCCGGCACCCCACCCTCCAGGACCCCACCCGGCCCCAGCCGCCTTACCTGCCCACGGGGCGAGGGGTCCCCTCCTGGCCGCCAGGCTGGTTATCGTTCTGCTGTCCCCCCTCCCTGCCCGGTCCCCAGGTGTCCCCAGAGCACCCCTAGCCAGGGCACCCAAACGGTGCCCATTTCTAGACGCCTTGTGGGCTAGGGACCCTGCTAGGCCCTCGGTGGCCCCGTCTGCCCACAGCGCCTCTCCCATCTGCTCTCTGGCCTTGACTGCCCAGCGGTGCCTGGTGCATCACCCCCCATCTCCAGGATACATCCTGGGGGCAGGGACACAGATGTGGGGTCTGCAGTCAGGGGTCTGGGGTGGGGGTAGGGGACAAGCTCCCCAAGGTGAAGAGGAAAAGAGGAGGACAGGGGACGTAAGAAGCCAACGGAAATAGAGGGAAAGGGGGTCGGTTGGAGGTGGGGGGAGGAGAGAGAGAGAGAGAGAGAGGACGGTGAGTGGGTGGAAAGGCAGAGTGAGGGGGAGTGAGGAGAGATGCTGACAGGGAGAAGACAAGGAGGAGGAAAGAAGAGAGAGAGGGAGAGATGCAGAGGGAGGCAGGGATGGAGAGCGAGGAGGGAGGAAGGAGAACGAGGGGGTGGCAGGGAAAGTGACAGAGAGGGACTGTGCCACA
Organism: Lepilemur ruficaudatus; assembly: GCA_963574885.1. Classification (NCBI taxonomy): domain Eukaryota; kingdom Metazoa; phylum Chordata; class Mammalia; order Primates; family Lepilemuridae; genus Lepilemur; species Lepilemur ruficaudatus. The sequence goes on from CAUYRT010056515.1 coordinate 73,002, forward strand.
GATGGTGACATGGAGCCAGCAAGGGGGGGTGCAGGAGAGGCGGGAGGAGGGGCTGAGGGCCGGAGAGCAGGTGCGGGGTGGGGGGTGCAGGTTGGGGAGGAGGCGGGAGAGGGAGCAGGGGGGCAGACCCTGTTACCGAGGAGATCTCAGCCACCCACGCCGGCCTTGGCTCCCGCGGGGAGTTGGAGAGGAGAATGTGGCCAGCTCGAGCTCCCTCAAGCCACTGCAGCACATGCCCCCAGGCAACAGCTGTGTCCTGAGGCCAGGTGGGGTGGGGACTGGCCGGGGCTGAGAGGAGGGCGGAGGGCGCCTGCGAGCAGTGGGCTGGGAGTCCACGGTCCTGCCCTGCAGCCAGGCTCGACACTGGCCAGGACACTGGCCATGACAGGCACCATGGGGGCACCCGGGTGGGGGTCGTTAGTCCCGGGATCACTGAACCTGGAGAGCCCCAGGCAGGGTGAGGGGTGGAAGGACAGGGTAAAGAATAAACATTTTAGGCTTTGAGGGTTGAGAGGCAAAATTAAAGACTTTATGCAGTGAAGAAACAAATGGCCACTAATTTTTAACTGACAGAATTCCAAAGATAATGATGATAATTGAGGATGATGTTTTGGGATACAGGTGTACGAATGAGAATAGAATTCTCTTGGGGGATGACATTTTGCTTAATTGGAGTTCAAAGTTAGTGTTTCCTACCATAAATCGATCACAAACGGTCATTTGTGAAAACCATTCTTAGCTTGTAGGCTGTACGCAAACAAGCCGAGGGCCGGATTTGCCCACCTGGTCTGAGATCCTCTGCCCTGGGGCCTGAGCACGGGCCTGTCCTCTCCTCTGGCCCCTGCGTCCCAGCCTGTGCTGATCGCTGCCCCAGGAGGGAAGGGGAGGAGCAGTCAGAGAAGGGAAGGAAAAGGAAATGAGTCTTTGTTGAGCATCTACTATGTGCCAGGCACCAACTAGGCCCCTCTCCTTAGTGAGCCATTCTTTGGGACCAGGGCTGGACCTAACTTGTCACCAGGTACCCAGAGCTGTCATATAGTAGGTCCTCAGAGAACTGGGAATTGAATTCTCCCGGGGGTGCCACCCTGGCTATGGCAGGGCACAGCAGGACCACGGATACACTCACTTCCATCTGGGGCCCCCCAGACTCTAGAAGCTGTCCCACCACCTGCCCTGTGCCCTGGCAACGCCCTTCCCACAGGCCTCAGTCCCCCGTACGTACAAGTTCATGAGGTGTAGCTGTGCTCCAAGGAGCTCCTGGGAGTGTGCCCCTCAGGGTTGAGAGTGGCATTTCTGCGGCACTGTCCTTCCCCTGCCCAGGCCCTCCCTCGGCTCCTCACTGTGCTCGGAGTGAAGCTGTCTCCTGCAGCCCACCAGGTGAGTGCTGCCGCCAGGCCCGGCCTCCTGCCTGCAATGTGGCTGTGCTCCAGGCACACCCAGCCTCTTCCATTTGTTCACTCGCTCCTGTGCGCCGGGTTGGGGGATGGGCTGGGAGGCCGGGCAGGGAGCTCCAGCCCTGGCTCTACCCCCTGCCTTCGTCAAGCAGCGTGACTTCGTGAAGCCCCCTCTCTGAACTTCGGTTTTCCTCTTCAGTAGCAAGCGCCCACCTGGCCACACAGCGCCAGGGGTGCCTGTGAAGGTTAAATGGAGGAAATGTCCTCCTCCACACCCAACACCAGGCCTCGCAGCCTCCACCTGCAGCTCTGGCCTTGCACCTGTGCACTGCGCTCCCTCCCGTCATGTCCCTCTGGACCAGGCCCCTGAAGGGGTTCAGGATGTGTCACCCCAAAATATGCCGCTTTGGCAAATCTTTTTTTTAAGACAGAGTCTCACTCTGTCGCCCTGGTTAGAGTGTTGTGGCGTCGTTGTAGCTCACAGCAACCTCAAACTTCTGTGCTCAAGCGATCCTCCTGCCTCAGCCTCCCAAGTAGCTGGGACTACAGGTGAGCACCACCATGATCGGCTAATTTTTTCTATTTTTAGTACAGACGGGGTCTCACTCTTGCTCAGGCTGGTCTCGAATTCCTGAGCTCAAGCGATCTCCCTGCCTCAGCCTTCCAGAGTGCTAGGACTACAGGCGTGAGCCAACGTGCCTGGATGGCAGATCGATTTTTTTAAACTAAAGGCACTTGGAAAACAGCAGGTACAAGAAGGGCGCTCTGGCCTCCTCTTCTCTTTCTGAAAGCAGGAGCTAGAAGGCCCATGTGAAAGATGCCCTCACTACAGCAGGAGAAGGAAGACATGCTTATTACCAGAGGTGGGAGTCAAGGCCGAGATAAATCTGTACAAACGCACCCTTTAAACTTACCTTTTAAGTTACGCAATTGTCATTCTTTGTTCAGCCTAGTGTATGAGCACGTAAGCCTCGCCCCTTCTTTGGGTTTTTGTTGTTGTTTATTGGGAGTGGGGACCCCAATGTGCAGGTAAATAAATTCATATGCTTTACTCCTGTTCATCTGTCTACGTCAGTTTAATTCTTAGGCCCAGCCAGAAATCCTAAAAGGGTAGAGGAAAACCTTTGCCTCCCCTACACCTCTCATTGTTCCCTGCTCCCACCCTCACCCCCTACTCGGCAGGGAGAATGAGTCTGTTACAAGCGGAAGTCACACCAGTTGCCTCCTTGAGAAACTTCCTATGGCCAACGGTGCTCATCAAATAAAACCCACAGTCCCTACTGCGGCCTAAGGGGCCCAGGTAGCTGCCTCTGTCTGCATCTCCCCCTACTTGCCCCTCCTCTTGTTCTAAAGCACCACGGTCTTCAGTCTGAATCTCACACGAGCCCCAGGGCCTTTGCACAGGCTGCTGTCCTGTCTCTCTCTTCACCTGCAACAGGTTTAGGCATCACCTGCTCTGGGCATCCTTCTCCGAAGCCCTCCCATTCTCTGATGCTCTCTCCTCCAAGCTTCCTTTTTATTTGTAATGCGATTATTTTTTAATTTGCTTTTATTTTATCAAAGTACTGTTTGCAAGTAAATTTTTAAAACCAATATAGCAGTCCCCCACCTATTCTCAGGGGATATGTTCCAAGAGCCCCTGTGGCTGCCTTAAACATCCGAGAGTGCCAAACCCTATATATATGTACTATATTTTCCCCTATAAGGTACATACATACCTGAGATAACGTTTAATTTATAAATTAGACACAGTAAGAGATTAACAACAATAACTAATAATAAAATAGAACAATTATAACAATATACTGTAATAAAAGTTATGTGAATGTGGCCGCTCTCTCTCTGTCAAATATCTTAATATTTTTGGACCATGGTTCACCAAAACCACAGCAAGTGAAACTGCAGATAAGAGGGGACAACTATAGAGATTACAAATGTCTGTAACAGCAAAAAGACAGCAGCCCTCTCATAGCCCTGCTTGCCTCCTGGTCCCAGAAGCAATCCCACTCTCTTAGCTGTTTCTCCGTATTTACCTCCGTCTTACTAAATATCATCTTTATTTTTCTATCTCTTGAGTCCTCAATTTCACCCGCTGTCTACTGACTTTCTGTAACAGTGGGTGAGAATTTCAGATTTCCTACACGCTCTCCTCTCAGCCCTTCTCCCCATCCTCCCAACGTGACTTTCGTTAAATGCATATTCAGTGTTCCCGTTATTAATGCAATGTAAATATTATTTCCTGCTCAGCCAGGAGTTAATAATTGCCTCATTTTTTCATGTGCTTAGTTTTTTGTTTTTTTAAAAACCATTTTTTTAAAACATCATTTTCTTGGACTAAGCATTTCCACACACTCCTACAGCTTCATACAAACCTCATAGTGCAATCTCCAGAGTCCAGCCTCAGTGGTCACTTTTTCTTGGAGACTGCTGAACCTCTCCTGTCTGGGCCAGCTGCCCCTAGACCTGTGCCAGCGACACCCTGAGATTCTCCTTACAATATAGTATCAGGGATTCCTCTCGGTTTTTTCCTGTGTTACATCCAGTTTCTTAGATTCTATGTCTTCCTTTTTGATGTTTTACTTTCTCATTTTGATGGAGCATAGCTTTGAGTAACTTCCGAGAAAGTGTGCACGTTTGAAAATAGTTAACTCTCCTCTCACGCTTCTTGATAGCTGGGCTGGGTATAGAATTCGAGGTTGAGAATCACATTGACTCAGCTGATGGAAGGCGTCTGTCCCTGTCTCTAGCTTCCAGCACTATTCTTATTCCAAATCCATTATGTGTTACTTTAGGTAACTTTTTTTCTTTGTTCTGGAAGCTTCTAGAATCTTTGCTTTATCCCTGAATTTCTGAAATTTCATAACAATGTGATTTGGTTGGTCTTTTTTCATGCATCATTTGGGTCACTAAGTGTACTGTTTCAATCTGGAGATTTGTGCTCTTCAGTTCTGAGACACATTTTTCTGTTATTTCCTTCTGGAACTCCTATTATTTGAACATTGGGCTTCCTGGAATAAACCTTTAATTTTCTTGTTGTTCGCTCTTTACCATTTTGTTCTACTTCCTGGGATTTTTTTTATTATTATTATCTGTTTTTATCTTCTAATCTTTCTATTTTTATGTCAAAATATTAATTAAGGAGGTACAGGTATTTTTGTCACATGGATACCCTGAATAATGCTTGAGTGAGGGTTTCTGGTGTGCACATCACCAGATCTTTTTTCAATCAACATATTTTTAATTTCCAGGAGCTCTTTTCTGTGTCCTGATTGCTCCTTTGCTGTGGCATTCTGTGCTTATCTGTGGGCACATGTTTCCTGATGTCCTCAAGGATGGCCATGACGGTTCTTTAAAGTTTTCTTCTGCTCACTGCACTGTCCCTGTGTCTTGCTAGTTCCTTTCCTTCTACTTGTTTGATCAGGTCTCTTTCACGTTACAGCTTTCTTCAACTAATCGACCCTTGTTATCCATTCCTGTTTCAGAATGAGGCAGTAGAAATCTGACTGGATCTCAAGAGCAGTGCTCGTACAATGATGAGCATCTCCCTGGGACAGCTGGGTCTTTGGTCAAGGACACACAGATGTCAGTATCTGTGAGACTTTTCTCTGGGATGACAAGATCCTTAAATTTCCTGTCTGGGGTGAATGTATGCCCGGGTGCTGACACCCCTGAACTGGGCCAGGGAAAGGGGCTTGGGTCACTTTGTTCAGTATCCAGGCTTTCACATAACCCCCCTGTATCAGTCAGCTATTGCTGTGTAACAAATAACCACAAAACTGTGTGGCACATGATAGTAAGCACTTAGTTCACTCGCACATCTTCAGGTTAGCTGGTAGGAGCTGGTTTAGACCGAGCTGGACTGGGCCAAGCTGTGTCAAGTTGCAGGTCTGTAGGTCAGCCAGACAGCTCTGCTCTGTGTTTCTCTTACACTGTTGGAAGCAGTGGGCTCGTCCAGGGCATGTTCTATTTTAATTTTATTTATTTATTTATTTATTTATTGGCAGCACAAGAGAGCATGCTCAGGGGTGCGAGCACATTCCAGTCCCTCCTTCTGATGCATGTGCTAACATCCCAGTAGCCCCAGCAAGTTACATGTCCAAGCCCCACAGCAGGGCAATAGGGAAATACATTCCTCCTCCTATGGATGGGAAGGAGTGATTACTTGCTGAGCATAATCAAATCTATAACATCTCCAAAACCATTCTGCTGCCTCACCCCACTCTGCTCCAAAGCTGGTGTCCCTCTGTCCAGAGCATGCTGGCTGAATTCTCCCTGCCTGGGGTAGGGAGGGGAATTTGGCTGTCTGAGTAGCACCAAGGAGAGGACCTGGAAGAGGGGTGTCTAACTCCTTCTTACACAGACTTCAAACATCCCCCCTTGTTTCAGCCTCCTGCCTCACCATCAGCGGGGTCTGGCTCCCCCAGTTCAGATCCCCTCCAGGATTCTGCAAGACCAGTTGGTTTGCATCTTTTCCATCTCCAACCCCCTGCCCTCCCCTGCCCTGCCATGTAACAGCAGGCGCTAAGGTTTGCTCTCCTGGGCTCTGTTAAATCATTTACCACTCCTCCATCTGCTCTCAATGCTCGGGCTTTGAGGTTACAGGTGTCTCCTAGTTTCTTTGAAGATGGGAGTTTGTTTCTGTTTCTTGTTCTCATTACTGTGGTGGCTGCTTTCGGCACGGGCAGGGTGGGGGGGAACATCTCTCCCCCAGCGCCTTGACACTGAGTCTCTTCCTTTCGATGTTGAATATACTTCTGTGATTCCTGGCTCAAGCCACATGACAGGTGTTTATTGATACATCTGTGTCTGCCACTGGCCTCTGGGCGCCTCGTGGGTAAGGGTCGGTGCCTTGCCCATCTCTGCACCTCCAGCGCCTGCCGCAGTGTGGTGTGGAGGGTGTGCTCAGTACGTGGGAACTGAACTGAATTGAATTTTGGATTATACGGATAACTGCTCATTTCGCCTTCCTTGAGGTCCTCTCCAGGAGTCTAGAGACATCCAGATCTGCCTCTCCCTCCCCAGAGCCTGTCCTGCCCTGTCTACCGTACCCCATGAGGCCTGGATGGAGTCAAGTGTCCCCAGAGGTCAATATTTCTCTGGGGTGGACATGCAGGGTAGGGAGAAGTCAGAGGTCAAAGGAGTAGACAGCAAAGATTCCAGCCCCCAAGTCATTGCTTCAGCATCAGTGTCTGTGTAACAAACCACCCCAAAATGCAGTGCCTTGTAACAGCAGCCATGTTGCCATCGCCCAGGATTCTGTGCGTTGGCTGGGCTCATGCGGGCGGCTCTTCTCTTCCACGTGACGGTAGGGGAGCTGCAGTGACCTGGGGCCTCAACTGGGCTGGCACATCCCGGATGGCCCCCACACAGGGCTGGCACCTCAATAGGGATGCCAGAAGGGCGGGCTCAGCTGGTAGCTGGAATGGTCGGTCTCTCTCCCTGCATTGAAGTCTATTTCCTCACCCACTTGCTCATTTGCATAAATAACAAACACTCATCCAGCATGAATTAAAGGGCCAGGACACACCAGGATCTTGGTGTTAAACTGTGAACACAGGACATGGGTCCTTGTTCTCATGGAGCTTGCGGTCTAGGAGGAAGCACTTGGTGAACAAACTGACCCACTTAACAAATGCTTAAATATAACCAGCGATGAAGGCTGCTCTTTAACAGAGGTGCGGACAGGGGCAGGAGGAGATGATTGAGGGTGAGTGTGGGTGGCTGTGGGGGAAGCTTTGGGAGACCACGTGCTGGGGGCAGAGGGAAGGAACGGCCTGAGTGAAGTGGAAAAGGGTGAAAAAGAGCCCGGGACTCCATGAACACTGGGAGCAGCCCTGCGGCGGCGAGAGCTCTGCAAGGAACCGGCAGACTAGCGCCAGGGGCGCTCCGGAGCTAGACACTAGGACATCAAGCAGGGTCTTGTAGGTGAGGTGGGGTTTCACGCTAAATGTCCCCAGATGCCATGGAGGCTGTTAAACAAGGCAGTGATTCATATCTGATCTGCGTTTTAACGCGATCACTCTGGCTGCTCTGTGGAGACAAAACCCCGGCCAAGGGCAAGAGTGGAAGCCAGGAGACAGGTCAGGAGGGGTGAGAGTTCGGGTTGGCTCTCAGCAAATACCCCTTGTCCCCCAATTCCAGGAGGAATTTCCCTCCCCACCCCACTGGTGTTGGGCTCTGCCACCTGCAGCATGAGCGGAGGCAGTAACTATGCTTGTGACACCCAGCTTGGCCTCCTGTGCTCCTGTGACCCACTGTGGGAAGAACACGCTCCAGGTAATGCTGGTCTCAGGAGGCTGAGAGGCAGGTGGGGCAGACCTGGAGCTGCGGCCAGGTGCTGAGCCCACCCACCCCCCAGCCTGAGGCAGAGCCACCAGCCAACGCCCTCTAAATCAGCTGACCCACACAGAGCCGCAGCCCTGAGCGTGAGAATGAATACGGGCTTGACGACGTTCACCTCTGAATTTTGAGATCGTTTGTTACACGGCATTATTGTGGCAATAGCTGACTGTGACCAGAGGCTACTGCAGTCATCCAGGGAGGAAACAGTGCTGGCCCAGACATCAGAGTGGTGGCAAGGGAGGGAAGGGGACAGCTGGGGAGATAGTTGGTGACGGGTCGGGAGTGGGAGGTGGGGGAGTAGAAGGCAGCAAGAAGGACTCCCCAACTTTTGGTTTGAGAGGCTGGGTGCACCTGCTGAGCGACGAAGCCTGTGGCATGTGGGTTTGAAATGCTCAGAGACACCCAACAGCCGGGCCGTGTCCCTTTTCTGCTGACTGGTGGCCTCCCCGCTGGCCGAGACCCCCAAGAGCAGGCCCGCGCCTGACTCTCCTTCACACCCTGGGGCTGGCACCGGGTCTCACTAACCATTTGCTGACTGCTGAAATGACTGAATGAGCCAATGGCTGTGTAAGCATGTTTGAAGGTAACAGGAGGATGTCACGGCACCCGAGTGGCCGAGTAGGCTTGTACACAAGGAAGACCCCCAGGCCGCCCGGTGGAAGACGGAGGACAGGCAGCGAGAGGGGAGCGGCAGTGGGGACAAGGGGGGGATTTAATAGGTACTGGGAGGTCGAACTGCCCAGGCCTGGTGACCGGTGAAAGCTGAGGTGAGAGATGGGAGGAGCCTGGGGTCCCCCGGCCTCTGCTCTGGAGGAAGCAACGAGAGAGGCCAGGCTCCGGGACGGAGGGCAGTGGATGAAGCCGTCTGTCCGGCAGGCGCTGTCCTGGCCCGCCAGGCCGTGGTTTCATTGCAAGAAGGGCTGAGTCTGAGGCTAACAGCCTTGCGCGCCCAGCCTGGGCCTGGCACTAGGCGGGTCCTGGGAGTGGCTGTTGTCGCATGAGTGAGCACCGGTTGTCAGCCCCTGCCCACAGCCGGCAGGTCTTCCTGTTTCAACACAGGTTCTCACGGACTTCCCACAAGGTTTCTCTTTCCTGTCTGAGAGGCCCCTGGCCCTCAGCCAGTGTGCAGAGCAGAAACAAGTGACTCACCCATGTCTGGTGCCTGCTAGGTACGTGATACGGTGGAAAGAGCACTGGGCTAGGAGTCCTAAGGCCTCAGTTACAACTGCTGTCAGCTAACAGTAATAGAAGGCCCGACCAACGGAGGAATAAACAAATAGGTGGCTTCATTTTCCTTTGTTCCCAATACAAAGCAGTTGCTGGCACTAATTCGGGTGCCAACGGTTGCTGTCGGGGCCCAGGCTCTTTTTGCCTTTCTCCTCATCCACTCTCAGCATGTCGGCTTGTGTCTTCACACCTGTGGCCCCAAGCTCACAGGATGGCTGCTGCAGCTCCAGACATCCCATCAGTATTGAAGCCAGGGAGAGGGCAGGAAAAAGGGCAGTGTCAGTTAGGTCTGTCATGTTTTATGGGAGAAAACAAAAACTTTCGTAGAAGCCGCCTCTCCAGCTGACTTTCCCTTATGTCTTGTTGGCCAGAACTGTGTGACCTTGGAACCCCAGCCACAAAACCGGCTGGGAAAACAAGTATTTTGTCAGGTGTTAGGTACTTCGCTGCCCTACACAAAACTAGGATCCTGTTAGCAAGGAGGATCGGAGTATCACAGAGGGTGGGACAGCAGTGTCCCCCTTACCCACTTGAGCTCTAACTGCCGTGGTCTCCTGTACCTGTGTTTCCTCCTCCGAAAAATGGGGCAATCGTACCTATCTTGGAAGCAGGTTAGAAGGATTAAATGAGATAATACGTGCATGCTGAGACAACACAGTGAGTGAAGGAATTTATTCACTGGCGTTAGTATCAGCATAAAGGCAAGGGCTGTCTCCACTGGGGTAGGCTTAGCGGGCGAACACACATGGCAGGAGGCCCCAGCCCACCCGTGGCCTGCAGGGAAGTTCCAGGAGCAGAGAGAGGAAAGGATTCAAGGAAAGGGGACGAGCATGTGCAAAGGCCTTAGGGTGCAAGAAGCAGGAAGGTGGGTTTGAGGAAATGAGAGTCCAGCATGATAGCGGAGGTGAGTGCAGGAAGAGAAGGGGAGGCAGAGGAGGCCAGGGGTCCAGCGCCACGGTCGGGGTCCGGAGTTTGTCCCGAAGCCTCGTAAAGAGCAGGGAGCAGAAAGAGGCCCCCTCTGACTCTGGCTAACCGGAGGGCGCATCTCAGGGCTTTTAAACACTGAACTTATTGGGCTGTGGGATCCCACCCCCCATGTCTATGCCGCGCAGTGTGTGTGGGTTGTGATGCAGTTTTTTTGTTTCAGAGAAGTAACTTTAAAAACATAATGACCTTATTTGAGCTAAAACTAAGAAAAGCCAGGGGTTTCCCAACTGCACCCAGTCCCTTTCATGGTGGCTGCTCCCAGGAGGCAAGTGACCTGGGGCTCCTGCCTCAGAACTCAGGGACTTACGGGGGCGGTGGGGCTGGCCAGGGGCTCTGGGAAGGCAGAAAAAGGGAACCCAAAGCATTTCACTGGCCAGGCACTGGGGGACTTCTGGGACATTAGGGACGGGCTCTTACATCTCTTAGCCTCTCTAGAGTGGCAGCCCCCTGAGGGAAGGAACTCAGGTGCACCCCTGGATCCCTCGCACTAGGGCAGTGCCTGGCACAGGGAGGTGGCCAATAAGTATGTGCTGAATGAATGAACGAAAAGCTTAGGCCGGGCGCGGTAGCTCACGCCTGTAATCCCAGCACTCTGGGAGGCCAAGGCGGGCGGATCACTCAAGGTCACGGGTTCGAAACCAGCCTGAGCAAGAGCGAAACCCCGTCTCTACTATAAATAGAAAGAAATTAATTGGCCAACTAAAAATATATAGGAAAAATTAGCCGGGCATGGTGGCGTATGCCTGTAGTCCCAGCTACTTGGGAGGCTGA
>CAUYRT010056517.1:0-21380 GCA_963574885.1 Lepilemur ruficaudatus
CTCAGCCTCCCGAGTAGCTGGGACTACAGGCATGCGCCACCATGCCCGGCTAATTTTTTCTATATATTTTTAGTTGGCCAATCAATTTCTTTCTATTTTAAGTAGAGACGGGGTCTCGCTCTTGCTCAGGCTGGTTTCGAATTCCTGACCTTGAGCGATCCGCCCGCTTCGGCCTCCCAGAGTGCTAGGATTACAGGCGTGAGCCACCGCACCCGGCTAGCAACAACCTTTTTTAAAAAATTGTTTAACAATTTTGTTCCCCCAACCTCAGGATTCTGTGGGTTGGTAATTGAGCTGGGCTCAGCTGGGTGAGGTTTCTGCTAGTCTTGCCTGGAGTGAATCCTGACAACTCAGTCCTCTGGCAGATCACCTGTGGCTACACAGTCTAAGATGGCCTCGCTCCCGTGTGTGCACGCTGGCCGTCTTATGAGCCCCTCTCTCTCTGCGGCTAAGGCGCTTGCCTGGACTTTGTTTTACATGGTGATCTCAGAGCAGCAAGAGAGACACCCAACAGTGAGATAGCAACAGAAACAGAAGCAGGAACTTCAGGATCCCCTTGAAAGGGTGTCCCTGAGGAGACACAGCTATGCATGATGAGTCTGGGTGTGTAGGGATCCTACCACGCCTTCTGGACCCTCAACTGCCTCTCCTCCTTCACAATTGCATCCCTAGCACTAACCCCATGCCTGGCACATGGAAGCATTTGGTAAAGCTTAAACTCACAAGTAAGTCATCACTCCTCACTTAATTCCCAGATTGGCCACATCCCTGAGAAGCAGAACACAAGCCCAAGGCTAGATCCATGAAGGCTGTGAGAGAGCACGTCCTTCCTGGGAAATTCACAGTCGTCCGAGTTCCCTTTCTGCTGGGGCAGGTTCAAGGGCCTAAGTAGTGTTTGAGGATTGGGAAGTCACAGGTTCTTGAAGGGGGGTTTGGAGTTTCAATAATAGCACTAATCCTTCAAAAAGGTAGTAGATATTTGGTTTATTGGTGCTGGTCAGTTCCAATGTGAGTAAGCACAGCCAAAGATCTTACCTTGACACAGTTTGGAAGCCTGAAGACTCTGATATTTTGTTTACTAGCCATTCTCCCAACTTAATGGTTTCCTTCAGGCCATCTGAAACAACAGGCCTGAGTGGGGAAGCACCATCTTTAATTCCTTCTTTGCCAACAGGCTCACAGCTTTTCTAAAAAGGGCACTAGTCTTAATTCCTGCTAAGGCTGCCACTTTGCAATTACCACTTATAACTGCTTTAGTGCGGAAGCAATGGCTTTTTTGAGTCTGCAAAATTCAAAATTACAGGATTCTCAGTCAACCCAGATTATAGGTTATAGCAAAGAATTCCTCCCTTAGCAAAGCTGTACAGAGTAGCTAGCTCTAGCTTGATTTTCTCTATCTCTTTCTCTCTCATAGGACTTGCTAAAGGTATTAATAGCAAGAGGAAGCCAGACAGCAGAAACATTCTGAATTTTCTTACTATTTCTACATTGCTACATTGCATGGCTACAACCTCAGTCAGCCCTTGATCTGCCTTCCTAGGCGAGGTAGCTAGTGTCTGAAGATTGCCCCCCGTGAACCCTGTCTCCCAATATTCACAACCCTGTATAGTACCCTCCTTTTAAATCTGGGCTGGCCCTGTGACTCACCAACAGCATGTGGCAGAAGTGACACTTGCCAGTTCTGGGCCTAAGCCTTAAGAGGTCTAGCAGCTTCCACTTTGGTATTGTTCCGATCCAGCCACCATGTAAAAGAGCCCAAGCTAAGCCACAAGGAGAAAGAGGTCCCAGCCTTCTGCCATCCCACCAGAGTGCCACACACATGAGTGAGCTACCTTGGATATTCATCCCCAGCCGCTATCTGACTGCAACCTCATGAAAGATCCCTGTGAGCCCCAGAAACACCAGAGCCCCCAGAGCCACCCAGCTGATCACAGCCAACCCCCTGAATGGTGAGAGGTGAAAAAAAATGCCTGTTGTTCAACCCGTGAAGTTTGGAAGTGGTTTGCCACACAGTAATAACTAACTAAAACACAAGGTTTTGGCTGGTTGCGGTGGCTCAGGCCTGTAATCCTAGTGCTTGTTTTAAATCTTTTCTTAAGATTTGGTGGCTTTCTTTTTATAGGTTCTATACTTTTCTGAAGAAAATGTACTGAACTATTGCATAGTTTTGGTTGCTATTATAAATGTAATTTTCCCCCAATTTTGTTTCTAAGTATTCATTCTAAAAGTAGAAAAAAAGATGGACACTTTTGCTTTCAGGGATGATAGAACAGCCTTTGGCAGTGAGTGCTCCTGCTGAGAACAACTGGAAAAGCCAGACAAAAATAGCCCCCACCCCACACCCTGCCCCAAAACAAATGTGTGAAGGCACTGAAGTCTGCTGAACCCACCAGGCCTAGGGGTACCAAGGTTCCAGAGGAGGGAACAGAGGAGCAGGGAGCTAACAGTCTATGGCTGCTTTTTATTCCTCATTATAGTTTTCTTTAAAAAAAAAACAAAAAATGTTGTCTTGTATGTTTATCTTATATACAGTCACCTTGCCCGATTCTTTTATTAATTCTAGTAGTTTTTACGAGAGTCTCTTATGTTAACTAGACATACTATTCTAACAGTAAAAAGAATTGTATCCCTTTGTTTCCCTTAAGATTAAGGCAGCCATTTTATTTTCTAATTTTTTTTTTTTTTTTTTGAGACAGAGTCTCACTCTCTTGCCTGGGCTAGGGTGCCGTGGCATCAGCCTAGCTCATAGCAACCTCAAACTCCTGGGCTCAAGCAATCCTTCTGCCTCAGCCTCCCCAGTAGCTGGGACTACAGGCATGTGCCACCATGCCCGGCTAATTTTTTCCGATATTTTAGTTGGCTAATTAATTTCTTTCTATTTTTTTAGTAGAGATGGGGGTCTCTCTCTTGCTCAGGCTGGTTTCGAACTCTTGAACTCAAACAATCCGCCCGCCTCGGCCTCCCAGAGTGCTAGGATTACAGGCAGGAGCCACCGCACCTGGCCTTATTTTCTAATCTTAATGCTCTTGCTAAACCTCCGTGGAATAAGCAAATACGAGATTAACAAAAGAGTTGCTAATACCTTGGATGGAATATAGAAGTTCACTAAGATGAACTGAACCCCTTACCTCCTGAGCTCTGTATCATCCTCCCCAAAATCACATCAGGTGGGCAGTGCTCGCTCCACTCATGGACGAAGAGAGGAGACTCAGAAAGGTTTAGCACCTTGTTTCAAGTCTCACAGTGGGGGTGGCAAGAGTGGGAGCAGTAGTGGAGAAGAGCCCCGGCCAGAGCTGCCACCACCTCCTCTGCTCTCCACCTTCCTACACTGAGTTCTGAAAGGAGTTTCAAGCTTTCCTAAGGGAACCATCTGGCAAGTCAACAGAGTGTTATATGTGAACCTGGCGCTTCATCCTGCAGTTGCATCTGTGCTATGGGCCAACTCGGGACATGCTGCAGAGTTCTGTGAAGTACTTGACGATGTGAAACCCAGTCTCTCTCTCCTGGGAATCCATGGAAGATAGTTAATGTCATGGCAGTATATGTGTTAACAGTTTTCTTGGTTTGGGGCAAAATTTTTCAGTTAGTGAAAAAAAAATTTTGTACTGAGAGTTAAGAGCATGTCATGTCATTCACTATTCAGCGCTAGTCCTAGTAACACTGAAGCTCTTGTCAAGCTTCTCCCTGCAGTGAAAGCAGATAAAAATCCAGAAGTGCCTCTTGCTCTGGACACAGCTAACCCTGTCATTGGGTCCATCTTATGCTTAATAGCAAAACAGCTGGGAAAAGAAAAGCCTCAATATTCAGATCAAGATGAGCTACTCTCTTGTACCAGGAGAAAGATCTTGTTTCTAGAAGCAGAAACCAAATCCATAAAAATACAATGGGAAAAGCAAAAATAAACTTAAAACTCTTACAGGCAACAGTAGAAAGTCTCAGGACCTTCGTACAGAACTCTAAAAGATTCAGGTTAAGTCTCTGGAGGAGCACTGGCTAAAGATGAAAGATCTGACAGCTTCCCTTGGCAAAGAGAACATGGGTAATAACTTGGAATCACGAGGTGGAGACAGTATTTATGACCAGACAAGAGGAGCCAGGAGGAAATTGACTGATATTGAAAAGTCAAGTGTGCATTTAAACATCCAAGATGGAGAGAAAAACCAATTCTGCATCAACATTGCTAAAGAAGAAAACAGAAAAGCCGACAAGACAGATTGTCTAAAAAGTCTTCAGGCTGAGCAAACCTCGATTGAAGTGCAGATCAAAATCTCCAAGAGAGAGGAAATGAAGTGACTGAACTTTGTCAAGGAAAGTAATGGAGTCTCCTGAGAAATGATCTGTCCAAGAAGATCATTACTTGGAGCAAGAGGAAAGTTCTGAAGCAAACGACAAGATAAGCGTGCGAATGAAGAGCTGAAGGCCTTCAGAAAGCAAGTCAGAAACCTTGGAGCAAAGCTGAACAGAGTCATTTGTTCTTCTCAAAGCCAAATTATTTCTCTTGAACTAAAAGCTCATGATAATTGGTTGAAAGTGTGGGAGGCTGAAAGAAACCTCTTCATCTCAAAACGAGATCACAGAGATGACACAAAGAATAATGGAAACAGTCACTAACTTTAGCTTCTAGAATTGAATCTTCGTGCATCTGATGTTCAGATGGAGAATTGTTCAGGGAGCATTTGCACCCCCATCTCTGGACATGGGGTGCTATTTCCTCTGAGACAGGAGGCTCACAACACCCTCCCCTCAGACCCTCTTCTTGGCTATAAAACTTTCCTCCTTTCGGCCCAAATCTGGTGTTTCCAACAGATTTAAATGGGGAGTTCATGGCAAGAAGACATCCTCTTCCACTCAGGGCTCTCCAGAGAAACAAAAATAGTAGGAGATATATATATACACATATAGAGAGAGAGGGTTTATTTGAAGGATTTGCCTTATGCGATAGTCAGGGCTGGTGAGGCTGCGATCTGTAGGGCAGACTGGCAGGCTGCAAACCCTCAGGCAGAGCTGAGGCTGCAGGTCAGTCCACAGGCAGAATTTCTTCCTCCTCAGGGAAACCTCAGTTTTGCAATTGAGGACCTTCAACTGCTTGGATGAGGCCCACGCACATTATCAAAGATAATTTCCTTTTCTAAAACTCAGTTGATTTTATAGACTAAGCAAATGTACAAAATATCTTTATAGCAACACCTACCTACATTAGTGTTTGATTGAATAAATCAAACACTAATATAGCTTAGCCAGATTGACACATAAAACTAACCATTACACTCCCTCTGCTCCAGGAAGCCTGGATGACTCTCTGAGACGGCTTTCCATCATGAGTTGTTGTTCTCTGACCAGGCACAGTGGTTCACACCTGTAATCCTAGCAATTTGGGAGGCCGAGGTAGGAGGATTGCTTGAGGCCAGGAATTTGAGGTTGCAGTGAGCTATGGTGGCACCACTGCACTCTAGTCTGGGCAACAGAGCAAGACTCTGTCCCCAAAAAAAGAAGTTATTGTCCTCTTTACTGTCTCTTGTGGGTTGGGTTTTTCCCTGGACATCCCCATCCAGAAAATGGAAATATGTCATCTTCTGGATTCACTGGCCTCTATGTGACTCTTCTCAAAATTCTAAAACACTGCAAGGACTTTAAGTAATTTTTACTTATTTTTTATTCAAAATTAGTTTTGAATTATCTATTCAGTTTATTAATTTAAAAAGTTTACAACTCCACAATAAAAAACAAATAACCTAATTAAAAAATGGAATAAAAAATTAGAATGAACATTTCTCCAAAGCAGATACACAAATGGCTAATAAGCACATGAAAAGATGCTCAACATCACTGGTCATTAGGGAAATACAAATAAAAATTACAATGAAATAACACTTCTCACCTTTTAGGATGGCTATAATAAAAAAGACAGACAATAACGAGTGTTGGCTAGGACATAGAAATATTGGAACTGTCATAGGTTGCTGGTGGGAGTGTAAAATGGTACAACCATTTTGGTAAATAGTTTGACAGTTTCTCAAAATGTTAAACATAAAGTTACCATATGACCCAGAAATTTTCCATCCAAGAGAAATAAAAACATATGTCCACACAAAAACTTATAATAGCTAAACAGTGGAAACCACCCAAATGTCCATCAGCTGATGAACAGATAAATAAAACATAGTACATCCATACAATAGGACGTTATGCATCAATAAGAAAGAATAAAGTACTGAGATGTGATACAACATGAATGAACCTTGACAACTGTATGCTCAGTAAAAGAAGCCAGTCATAAAAGGTCACATATTGCATGACTCTATTTAAATGAATGCCCAGAATAGGCAAATTCACGCAGACAGAAAGCAAATTAGTGATTGCCAGAGACGGAGGGAGTGGGGAGGGTTATTGGGAGTGACTGCTAAAGAGTATAGGGTTTCTTTTTGGGGGTGATAAAAATGTTCTGAAATTAGATACTGGTGATGATTGCACAACTCTATGAATATATCAAAACACTGAATTGTACACTTTAAAAGGGTGAATTTTATGGTATGTGAATTATATCTCACTAAAATTATTAAAAATATCTACATAAGTAGTTTTACTTTTGCTCAAATTGCCTCTTGATATGAACTTCAAAGGTTTTTTTTTAGTAAATAGAGATAATATTATTCTCATTATATTATACTGTATAGAAAATGTAAGTAGTAAATTTGAATTTGATGAGCCAGTCCACTGTTCTCTAAACAATATATTATCTGCAAGCTGTTCATCCACCAGAAACCTTTGAAATAGCAAAACACTTTTCTCTCTGTCAATGGTTTTATGTACCACAGGTACCTAAAGAGAAATGGAAAAGTTACTTGCTGGCTTGTTGGTCTCCATAAGTTTTAGTTAAACAAACAGACAAAATTTCTCACAGCCAGGACTGCCAGGGCTGGGATCCTGATATGCTCTGATACCTCTGTTGTGGAAACCACAAGGGTTTCAGCCTAGCTCTAGTTCCTCATTGCACAAAGATCCAATTATTGAGACAACGAGGATTGCCAAGGAAGAAAGGAATTTTTTTAATATGACAGAGTCTTGCCAGGAGAACTGGGAAAGCTGCCTCAAATCGGTCTCTCTGACTAATGCAGATCATGCGCTCTTAAAGGAGGGGCCAAGCACCCTGGGGGAGGTCGTGGTGTAACTAACAAGGGACTACTGTGCCTTGGGGACAGGTTGTGGCTGGTGGTGAATCTTACAGTCAAGAAGTCTGCCCAGGCGCCTTCAGAATCTCAGCTCCTTTGTCTTGTAGAAAATCCACCATTTCTGAGAAAGAACTCAAAATGTCAAGTAGTTAGTTAAGGGATAGGATTATAAAAAAAATACAGGGGTCATTGAAATTTGTTTATGGGGCGGATTACATATCTTACCTCACAGTCCATGCTCTCTTCCCGTCTATACAGCTCTAGATATTAAAAACAATTCAGGCCTATCTATAATCACAGCACATTAGGAGTTGGATCGCTTTAGCCCAGGAGTTTGAGGCTGTAGTGAGCTATGATTGTGTCACTGCACTCCAGCCTGGGCGACAGAGAGACGCTGTCTCACAAAAAACAAAACTAAACTAAAAAACCCAATCCAGGGCCAGGCGCGGTGGCTCACGCCTGTAATCCTAGCACTCTGGGAGGCCGAGGCAGGTGGATCACTCAAGGTCAGCAGTTTGAAAACAGCCTGAGCAAGGGCGAGATCCCATCTCTACTAAAAATAGAAAGAAATTAATTGGCCAACTAAGAATATATAGAAAAAAAATTAGCCGGGCATGGGGGCGCATGCCTGTAGTCCCAGCTACTTGGGAAGCTGAGGCAGAAGGATCACTTGAGCCCAGGAGTTTGAGGTTGCTGTGAGCTAGGCTGATGCCATGTCACTCTAGCCAGGGCAACAGAGTGAGACTCTGTCTCAAAAAAAAAACAAAAACAAAAACCTCCAATCCAACCGTGGTCATCATGGCTTCAGGGGTCTATAAATGCACAGGAATTATATGCAGAATGTTGTGGCGTGTATGGGCATGTTTTTTCCTGAGGAGAATCTACACCTATTATTAGCTTCTCAAAGAGGGTCATCTGCCATCGTTTTAGAGACACAGGCCTGGTCCAGCTGCGTTTAGACTCTGCAGCCATGTTTGTGGTTTTAGTTTGCCCAGAGTCCTTTCCCTTTTTTCTTGCCATAGAACCCCCTTTGGGAGGGTGTGGGGAGAGTCTTCCCCTGAATTCTACACTGCTGCAGGAGAACCTTCCTTTTCCATTTGGTTGCTAAATTTGGAGAATGAAATCTAGGAGATGTTTGCATCATTCCCCTCACTCCATGTCTCTATGAAGGACGCCCAATTGACCATCAGGGAGGGGTGCAAGGAGAGCTGGGGAGAGGCTGAGAGAGGGACCAGCTCCAGCCTTGCCTGTCTGCCTTCCCTTTTTCCTTCCTTTCTTCCTTCCCTCCCTCTTTCCTTTTCTCCCTTCCCCTATTACCTCTCCTTCACCTCCCATATCACTCTCCGTCTTCCTTTCATCCTTCTGCTATGGGGGTGGACAGTTTAGCAAGGGGATGGTCGGGGTGGGACGTTCCAGGGACCAGCTAGAGAGGGAGTCCCTGGATGAAAGGCACAGGGATGAAAAATAGCGTGGTTTGGGAGAGCTGGCTCCTGGGGCTGCTAAGAGGGCATGAACTCAGTGGCTAATAGGATCTGGGATGGCAAATCCCCCAGCAAGGCACGCACCGCACGAAGGGCCGAAGCGCCTGGATGGCTCCAGGTCAGGATTACAGACACGTCGGAGCTGGAGAGGGAGGCTTAAGGAGCCAGGATACCCAGCCAGAACCAAGGTGATGGGCGCTGTCCTGCCAGACCCCAGAAAGAAGATTTAGCTCCGCCCCCGCCCGAGGGAGGGGGGATGGCCCCGCCCCCTTCATCCGGCAGACCCTCCCCCGCAAAGCCCCGGGAATCTTTGTTAGGCTAGGTCAAGACCACCTCCTAATCTCGGACGACTCGTCCAATGAACTGAGGGGCAGGGCCAGAGATCAGTCGGGAAGGCTGGGGAGGGGACAGGAGAAAGAGGAAGACCTACCCTGGATCTATGTGCTCCCTTCTGCCTCCCCCTTCAGGCTCTCACTTGGTAGCACCTTCCTGATCCCCTTAACTCTAAGGCGCTCAGGGAAATGCCCCCCTGCAGGAGCCTTCTTTGAAATGCTGCCCTGGCCGCCCAGGAACCATGAGCCCTGCAGCCCCGGTAAGGAAGAGTTCTCTGGGACAGAAGGAAGGGCCCAGGACAGGGGGGACGGCCTTCCTAAACAGGGGATGGGACTAGATGCCTTTTAGGCCCTGACAGCCACTGTTTTCTGAATGACATCCCGTGTCTGCTTGTAAGTGGGGTTTGTGAGGCTGAATATTCCAGGAAGTGATCCTGCAGAAGCAGACAGAGGTGACAGATACAGAAACGATCTTTGTTCTCCAGGTGGGCCCCCTCCAATCCATTTTCAAGTGTGCCTTAGAGGGACCTTTCCAACCCCCAAATCACAACACCTAACTCCTCACCTTGAAATCCCCACCCCCAAGTTCCTCTTTTTAAGTCATAATGTCCAAGCTCTTAGCCTGTCATGCAAGCCTCTGTGCTATTTCCTTGCAAACCCTGCAGCTCTATGTGCCAAACACACTGAAATACTGGGCGCTCTTGAACATCCTGACCAATGCTCATGGGGCTCTTAGGTTCGCCCTGGGAAGCTGCCTCCAAGACCCCTTTCAGCCTCCTCTGGGAAGGGAAGCATTCCCGAACTTCTTGGGCAAAATCAGACTCAGACTCTTTCCCGTTGTGAAATCACACGCTGTACTCACATTGCGTATTTACATTTAGTCTCCCCGGCCAGACTGGAAGCTGAGGATGGAGGCGGGAAGGGCAGTGTCTGATGCTACCCGGGAGCCCAGTGCGGGGCCTGGCACAAACTGAGCATTGAAAAGGCATGCAAAACTAGGAGCCTGGCTTCTCCCTACAACTTTACTTTTTTCCCTAGAAAATGAGTTCACAGATTCTTTTTTTTTTTATTTTTTTAATTTTTTTTTATTTTTTTGAGTTCACAGATTCTTAAGAAAAAATATTTCATGACAAATGTGTGAATGAAATGTCTTAATAGAAAAATAAAATCGCAGGTGAGGCTGCTTCTGGCCCCCTCTGGGACTGCAGACTACAAGTCCCAACATGCCTCCGGTCAGCATCGCTCCGCGCCACGCCCCCTCCCTGGGGGAGGGGCGGGTCCGGGGGCGGGTCCCAGGGGCAGCCAGGCCCTGGGCGCAGCCTGAGGAGTGAAGTGCCCCAGGTTCTCTGGGGCGCACAAAGCGCAGGCGCAGCGGGTTGGGTGGCAGCAAGATCGAGTAGCAGCCGCTTTGGCAGCAGCATCCGCAACAGGTGTAGACAAGGTGGGTCCATCAAGGGGGGCTGGCAAGGGAGTTTGCACCTGGCCCTCTTGTGTGACCTATGTCAAGAGCTTGGAGAGGGGAGGGAGCGACAGGAAAGAGACAAGAACCGGCCTTCCAGCCCAGGTGTGTCAGCCCTTGTTACGCAGCACCAGGTGTGAGCAGGTGGGGGAGGGGCATAGGCATCTGCTCCCAAATTGGTCGCCCTCGGGAATAGAGGGCACCTGGATCCCAATCCAAGCTCCATGGCATACATGGATAAGTCATTTTCTGTTCCTCAGTCCGTCCATCTGCAAAATAGGAGTAAAGATTCCCTTCTTATCAGGGTTAGAGTGAGGACAAGGTGAGGTAGGATGTGCAGTGGCTCCCAAACTTTGCTGTACATTGGAATCGCCTGGGCATCTTTGAAGACTATCGGTGCTTGCCTCCTGCCCCCAGACATTCTGATTTAATCATTATGGGGTATGACCTGGGTGGCAGGAGTTCTCAAAGCTTCTGCTGGTATAACGGTTTGAAGCCAGGACTATCACAGGGTGTTAGTCTTGGCTCCATCGCTTACTAGCCCCCGGGGACCTGTACAAGGGACCAGACCTCTCCAGGCACCAGTTTCCTCATCTCTAAAATAGGAATAACAAGGATGGCTGGGAGGCTTGAATGGCACTGAGAGGTGTACCTGGCGCATAGCTGCTGTTAAACTGTTAGGCACTTTGTAAACAGCTCTGGTGGGTTCCAAGTGTGAGGGAGGCTTTTCTTATCATGAAACTCCTTTCATTGCCATGATTCTAATATTCTGTGCTTCTAGTATTTCAAAATTCCAGAGTTTCTAATATTTTAAGAGTTCCTCACTCCAGCCTTTACCTGCCTCACAGATGCACTTTTACAGATCTAGAAACTGAGGCCAGGCCAGAGGGGCAGGGAGAAGGGACTTGGCTGAAGTTATGGCCCTGGAGACTGGAATCCAGGCTCTTGGTCCCCACCCCCACCCCATGCCAACTGGTTGCTGCCCTGCTGACCCCGAGGACAGAGCTCCCATTCTCTGCCTGAGCAGAGAATGGGGAGGAGACTGAGGCGGCCTGGCCTTTGTTTGTTTACTAACACTCCCTTAAATGTTTCCTCAGTGGCTCCCCTAGGGAGCGCAGGGCTGGGGGCTTCTCTCCAGGGAGCTGCCTTTGGAGCTGCTGATGAGGCCTGTGTGTCCTGTGGCTCCTCTGACAGGTCCCGCCGGACTCCGCCCTGGAAAGTCCTTTTGAAGAAATGGCCCTGGTGAGGGGCGGCTGGCTGTGGAGACAGAGTGAGTGATCCTGGGCTGAGCCTTCCTCTGTCCTGTGCCTTGTCCCTGGGCAGAGGCGAAGGAAATGGCGTGGGCTTCTTGGGCCTGCCACAGTGAACCCCTTCTCTTCTCCCAAGAACCCGGGGCCTTTTTATTCTTCCCTCCTTTGTCCGTGCTCTTCCCCCTGCCTGAATGTCTTTCCCATTCCTGACTGCTTGGTAAACTCCTACTGATTCTTCCAGACCCAGCTCCCATGTCCTCTTTTATGAGAAGCCTTTTCTGACTTTTCCTCCAACCCTCACCCCTGCCCCTGCTGTAGCCCCAAAGCTGGGTTAGAGGCTCCCTTCTCGGTTCCCACACGCCTCACAGCCACCTCTTTATACTAGAACTGTCCTTTCCTGGGGGGGGTGTCTCCCCACTCCCCGACCCCATTCTGGCCCCATATTGGGAGCTCCTCAAGGGTGGGGACTGGTGTGACCCTATGTGTGTCCACAGCACCCTAGCCCAGGGCGGGACACAGAAAGAAATGAAAGATGCCTCTGGGCTTTGGATTCTGTGAAGCACTAGGAGGCTCTCTTACGTCTTCGCCCTTTTGTGTTAAGATTTCTGGTTGCAAAATGTCAGAAGCTGGGTCTTCCAGATCCACCTTTGACCAGAGTCATGCTCTGAAGAAGAGCTGTCCTGGGGACCCTGAGAAGAGGAGCTCCCATGCCCCCTGCTCCCTGTCCCCTCTCAGTTCACTCAGTCCGGCTGAGGGTCAGGACCGGCATGGGGAGCTGCAGACACTACACAAATAACTGTCACACAAGTCAGAGATAAGAGGGAGGTTAATGGTAGGGAGAGGTCTTTGCCCCTGAAGAGACCTGGGGCTTGGCCTTGGAAGCTCCCAAGCAACAGGTGCAGTTACTCATCCACCACTCAGCACATTTATTGAGCTCCACTGTGTGTCGGGCCCAATGGGAGGTTGGGGGTGAGCGAGACAGAGGCCCCACCCTCATTTCAGGGGGTGGAGAGACGGGAAGAAGTGGTTGTAACACAGGGGCTGGGGCTGAGGGGCTCCTGGGAGCTGGCCTGGGGCTCCTATCCCAGCAAGCTCTGGGATCAGCCCGCCTGTGGGTCTGGAATACCGCACAGGCTCCATCCTCCGCCGCTGGAAGCGGAACTGGTTCGCCCTGTGGCTGGATGGGACCCTGGGCTACTATCACGATGAGACAGCACAAGACGAAGAGGACCGTGTGCTCATCCACTTCAACGTCCGCGACATAAAGATCGGCCAAGAGTGCCATGGTGAGCAGAGCCTCTTCCTCTGTGGCACTGTGACTGTAGGCAGGCCCTCCCACTGTGTCCCAGAACATCTGCACCTGGAAGGCTCTTTGAAGTTCACAAACATTGCCTCTGAGCCTCTGTCAACTGCAGTTCAGCTGGGTGTGGATTAAGAAATTGGTGCCAAGTGTGGTGGTTCACACCTGTAATCCTAGCACTCTGGGAGGATCGCTTGAGCTTAGGAGTTCGAGACCAGCCTGAGCAAGAGTGAGGCCCTATCTACTTAAAAATAGAAAAAATTAGCTGGGTGTGGTGGTGCACACCTTTAGTTCCAGGTACTTGAGAGGCTGAGGCAGGAGGATCGCTTGAGCCAGGAGTTTGAGGTTGCTGAGGCCATGGCATTCTAGCTGGAGCAACAGAATAAGACTCTCAAAAAAAAGAAAGAAAAAGAAATAAGGAATCTGTCCTTTACTGAGTTTCTACTCTGTGCTGTGACTCAGAGGTGAGTCAGACACAGTTCCTGCCCTCTAGATGCTGGGTACTGTATAAAGATGAAATGAAATAAGGAGGCTCAGAGAAATTAAATGACTGGGCCAGAGTTACACAGCGAGTCTCCAAAGTCCTTAACCAAGACTCAGACGACAATTATAACAGGATAACCAGGAGATGTCCCTAGAGAAGCGAGCAGCACGGAGAGGTTGCAAGGGTCTAGAGAGTAGAGTAGGATCCCAAAGAAAGTGTGTGGGATCAGGGGAGCTTGGCAGTGGCCTGCGAACAGGAGCCAGGGAAGTCAGTTCCTGTTCTTGTTCCTGGTTTACTAGGGGGACCTGGGGCCTGTGCCTGTGGCAACCCATATGTGTGTGTCTACTTCTAGATGTGCAGCCCCCAGAGGGCCGGAGCCGAGATGGCCTGCTGACTGTGAACCTGCGGGAAGGTTCCCGCCTCCACCTATGTGCAGAGACACGGGATGATGCTGTGTGAGTCACTCCCAGGAGAGGACGGTTACCATTTTGGGGAATGCGACCAGATACCCGCTCTTTATCGGGCGTTCTGGTTCTCTGACAGTGGGAAGAGGGCACTGAGACCAGGCAGCAAGGGTGTCTCAGTGGAGGCTAGGCAGAGTGGATTTGAGTGGCGACTGGTATGGGACACTGTAAATTCCTTACATGGTCTGTGACAAACTCAGGATTGTTGAAGGAGGGGTGTGTACTCCTACCTCAGGTGTGTGGCCCCTGGTCATTCAGAATCAGGTATTTAGCACCCCCTGAGGGATGCTCTCACCTGGGGGTGATCCAAAGGAGCAGACAAGCCCAGTGGCATCCTTAAAGGACCCTCCCTCCCAGTCCCTTCTGGGAAGATGCCTTGTCTTGGTGGGGGAATTCCGATCTGAGGAGTAGACCCAGATCTGCCTGCAGAGGCAGCCGGCTGTCCCCCAGGCAGGGGTACCCCAATGTCAGATGTGTGTCCACTCGGCCAGCCTGGGTGTGTCCTCCTCAGGCACTGGCCGCTCACTCACATTCCGTCCCTTCCTACCCTCTGGCTGAGGGACACTTGGCCTTTGCACTGGAGGAGAGCGAGATGGGTGTGTGGGAGTGGGGGACGCTGAGCGCTGGGCCGGCAGCACAGAGCTGCCTTGTCCAACCCGGCCAGGTGCCATGGCAACCAACAAAGGCCCAATTATCCTGTCTACTGGGTCTTCCTGGGCTCTGGGGTCAGAGCTTTGGGGAACTGTATTTATAGATTTGGGATGTGAAGGTGGGTTGCAGCTAGAGCACCCGCTCAGGTGTGTCAGAACCTGAAGGCCCCTAAGAGACCACCCAGGAGCAGGGCATGATGGCACGTGCCTGTAGCACGCCTGTTGTCCCAGCTACTCAGGGCAGAGGTGTGTGGATTGCTGGAGCCCAGGAGTTTGAGGCTGCAGTGAGCTAGGATTGTGCCACTCTAGCCTGGGCAACAGAGTGAGACCCCGTCTCTAAAGAAAAGAAAGGAGAGTGCACCTAAGCCCAGCTCTCCATTACATAGATGGAAAAATTGGAACTTGTAGAGAGGAAGAGAGTATGGACTAAGAATGAATTAGCCTAACTTAGGGCTCCATCCATGTGACTGGGGGATGGGAGGGGTCACTTTCTTCTACCCGAGGGAGTCCAGAGGAGCTCCCCCTTCACAAGAGGCTGGGGCTTGAGGATGGGTGGGGGAGGAAAGTCTAGAATATGGGGACCCAATCCCCCTTCCCCCAAACTCCCTCCTCATGTCTGTGGGATTTGCTTTGTAGAGCGTGGAAGACTGCACTGCTGGAGGCAAACTCCACCCCGGTGAGTCCCCCATTCTCTCCCCTCTCCTCCCCACCCCCATGCCATGGAATCATGGGCAACTCAGACTCGGTCTCCACCTGCCAGGAGTTCTCACTCTAGTGTGGACAGGTTTGTGCAGACTCAGATGTCCTGAGTCCCAAGTGGAAAAGGACAGAGGACAGCCAATTGGTGCTCAGATGAGGGAGAGCATAAAGCCTCCATGAAGACTTGGAGGGGTGGCATATGAGCTGGGGAAAAGGAACTGTCTTTTATTGAGTAACTATTATGTGCCAGGAATGGTACAGATATAATTCCGGCTACTCTTTATAACAGTTGTGTGAGGTTGGGATTATTGTTCTGTCTCTGCAGCTGATAAGACTGAGATTCATTCGTCCATGTGACAGATATTTACTGAGTTCCTACCATGTGCCAGGTGCTGTGTCAAGGGCCAGAATCAGAGGTGAACCAAGGAGATTGTGGGTCCTGCCCTCCTGGACTCAGCCTACAGAGGAGCCAGACATGAAACAACTAATTGATTAGTAATTATTCCAATGCAGTAGTGGTGACTGCTCTGATGGAGGCTCACAGTGTGTGACCCTTTGGTGGCCTGATCCAGGTGGGAGTTCACATGAGGTATAAGCTGAGACCTGAAGGATAAAAGGAAATTGGGTGGAAAGTGTGGATGGAGTGAAGAGGACAGCTTTCCAGGCAGAGGGACCAGCATGTGCAAAGGCCCTGTCAGGGGTTAGGACACTGGCAAGTTGCGGAACAGAAGGAAGGCTGGGCGGGGCTGGCACTAAGGCGAGGGGCCAGTGGGGAAGGAGGGTTGGCAGGGCCAGGCCTTGTGGGCTGGGTTAAGGGTGTTGGTTTCTGCTAAGAGCACCGGGAACCCCTTGACAAATTTTAAGCAGAGGGATGGCATGATCAGATCAGATTTGTGTTTTTACAAAGACAGTCTGGCTGGTAGGTAGGAAATGGATTGTAGAGGGTAAATGTGGACACCCAGGGGCCAGTGAGGAGGCTGGGACAGTGTCCAGGCGACAGGCTGGAGGTCTGGACTAAGGCCTTGCTGGCAGAGACAGGCTGATGAGCACAGGACATATTCAGGAAGTGGGGTCACCAGCCCGGTGGAGGTGTGGATTCGAAGAGCTGTCCTGTCCAGGTTGGCTCCCACCCCCATCGATCGGCCTGACTCAATCTGTGCTTGCTGCTTCTATCTATGGCACGGTGGAGCCCCCTGTCATCCAGAGAGAAAGTCCCTTGGGAAGTAGCAGGGGAGACTGAGATGCATTTAGCAACCTCCTCGGGCATCCACCCGGTGAGGCCCAAGTATCGTGCTGAGCGCCTGGCATCAGTTACACCATTGCATCTTCCAGCAACCCTGGCAGGGGGAAGGGAAGGGGCTGGTATTGTTAGTCGTATTGTATTGATAGGGAAGCTGAGGTTCAGAGAAGGGAATTGATTCGTCCACAGTCTCATGGTCTTAAATCAGTGGAAGAAGGTGTATTGGAACCTAGGTCAGTGAGACTTTGAGAGGAACTGACTGATGAGCAGAGACGGGGAGGTGATGTGTGTGCGTGTGTGTGTGCATATGCTGCATCTGAGGGCCCGGAGTCTGGGGAGGGTGATGCATGGAGGGCATGAAACAGGAGAGATGACCTCTGACATCATCAGGGCCAGGTCATGAAGGGCCTCGAAGTCCAGGCTGAAGAACTGGACTTTCTTGAGGCTTGTGGGGAGCAACGAAGGGCAGTCAGACGGAGGGCTGCGATCAGACATTGCGGGGCAGACTCAGGCTTGCAGGTGAAGAGTAGACTGGAGGAGGCTGGACTGTAGTAGCCAGCAGGGTGGAGGGACCCAGTTGGGCTACTCTGGCTCTGAGATCCAAAGCCCCCTAAGTAGGGCAAATCAGCCTCACCAAGACAGGTGGAAGGGAGGAGGTGAAGGTGACCGTTCTGCGCTCTGTGACTCTATGAAGCTGCCCTTTCCTTCTCTGCCTGTCCGCTCTCCTACCACTCTACTGATCCCTTCTATCTTCCCTGATCCTCTCAAACTCCCGGCCAAAAGGCAATCTTCCCACCTCGGCCTCCCAAAGTGCTGGATTACAGGCACGAGCCAACACGCCGGCCTGTCCCAATCCTCCATTCCACCTCCCGCTGCTCCACAGGCACACAGCCCTCTGGGCCCCGGCTGACTAGACCGGGTGTGTGTTTGTGCCTCTGTGTGTTTGTGCCTGCATCTGCCGGTCTTCGTGTGTTCACATCTGTGTTTGTGGGCTTCTGTCTGTCCCAGTTTCTATGTAGTAATGACCTGCGCTTCGTCCCTCCACGTGCTGCAGGTCCATGCCCCACTCTGAGTGGAGGCTCCAGGAACCCCCTGACACCAGCTGTACCAGGGAACACAGGGCCCGGGGGGTGCAGCCAGGGGCCAGGCTGGGGTGGTGGTGAAGGGGCCCAGGTGGGTGGGAGGACAGATCAGAGCTGCCCTGTCCTCCCCGAAGACTGGGAGCCCTGGCTGCAGGCAACGGGGGAGGGTGAGTTAATCCTAGAAAGAGACTGCTCTTCCTTCTTCTCTGTGTAACATAGGCAGTCTCTACCCCTCCCTGAGCCTCCCCACATGAGCTGAGCAGGAAGAGGACACGCCCCTACTCCAGCCCAGCAGGCAGAGGGCTCTGGTAGGGCCTGGTAAGAGCTCTGAGTATCTCCTGATGTAGAGGACCTCTGACACCTCCCTCCCTCCCCCTTCTTGGGTTTCTGTGGCTTAAGCAGGCCCCAGTTGGAGCCACCGTCCCTCCCAGGAGCCGCCGGGTTTGCCCCAAGGTCAGGTGTGTGACCTACTCATGGAACCCCTGTAAGGTTGAGAGGCGGATCTGGGTAAGTGCTGGCTCAGGCCTCCCTGCCTCCCAAACCAGGCCTGGTCACATCCCTTCCCTGCTCACACACATTCCACGGCTCCCTGTCACCCATGGGACACTGACTATATCCTGGCTTTCAAGGCCCTAGGGATCTGGCCAGTCTCGCCTGCCACATCCCCCCATCCCTGTCCTCCAACTGCTCTGCCGTATCCTCTGCCCCAGCCACACCAGCCCTTCCGGCCTTTGCACTTGCTCATCTGCCAGGACCCTTGTTTCTTCATTCACCTGTCAAACTGGTGCTTATCGTTTAAGCCCACCTCGAAGGCTGCTACCTCTGCATTGTCACTCTCTCCCAGAGCCCAGTACTAATGCTTAGTACTATCTCCAGAGTACTATTTCTGGTTTCAGAGTCAATTTCTTCCTGTATAGTCTCCCATGAGACCTCCTCCAAGGCCAGGACCAGGTCTGCCCCTATGGAGCCTGGCATAGGGCTAGGTATACAGCAGGGGCTCGATGAGTGCTCAATGATGGGGACAGTCAATGCCTGTGGTCCCCAACTCCTGGGCCACAGATTGGTACTGGTCCGTGGCCCGTTAGGAACCAGGCTGCACAGCAGGAGGTGAGCAGTGGGCGAGTGCTGGAAGCTTCATCTGTGTTTAAAGCTACTCCCCATCACTTGCTGTCCCCTCCACCTCGGTCCGTGGAAAAACTGTCTTCCATGAAACCGGTCCCTTCCATGAAACCGGCCCCTGGTGCCAAAAAGGTTGGGGACTGCTGGTCTATGCTGAGCCTCTTCAGGGTCTGGCACAAGTAGGCCTCAGGTAATGTCCACAGGTCTCAGGTGGGGCCTAGGAAATCTGTAGTTTAAAAATTGCTCCAGGTGATTCTGACATGCAGAACCACTGGGCTGGAAGTGCTTGGGCCACCCAGTTGCATAGATGCGGCTCAGCTGGAATCTCACGGTGCCTGGGAGCCGCGATTGGAGGAAAGACTGCTGGCAGAGGAGAAAGCTGAGTGTCTGGGAGGTTACCGAACATGATTAGGGTCACTCAATTCATCAGTGGCGGGCCTGGGACTCCCAGCCCATCATTCTGAGGTACTCCCCACGTTAAACCAGGATACCAGTTGGTTTAAAGTGGGGAATGCCTAAAAGTCAGATTTAAAAGACTGCACAACAGCTTATCTTTTGTGACCCCCTGATTGGCCAACACTGTCCCCATCCACAGAGGGGCTGGGCCTCTGAAGGAGAGAAACGGCAATCTAAGCCTCAGGTTCTGCTCATGCGTCTCTGGGGTGTCCCTGCCTGTTGCCAGGTGACTTATGTGACTTTCCTTCTGAGCCTCCCAGAGCTGGAGAAACAGGTGCCCCAGAGGGACATGAGATGCCATTTTCCATCCTCTCAAGGGCCTCGCAAGGCCACTGGCTCACTGTGCAACTGCAGAGCAGGTGGAGGCTCTCAACTTCCCCACCAGTAGAATTGGATCTGAGTGCCTAGATCCCTCTAGCCCCATCTGGGCATGGAGCCCAGATCCTGGCCACCCTTCCAGAAAGCCCTGTTGGATCACCCTTGTGGAGGGAGCACAGCAAGTAGAGTTAGTTGAGACAGGGGACCCACAGCATGTTTTGTCTGATCCTCCTGCTTTGCTCTGGACTGTTTGTTCTCCTTAACCTGAAATTGAAGTTAGAGTTGGATGAACTTTGTTCCAGTCTGGCCCTATATTTGATTCACTTGAGATAAATTCTATAAGCGTTTATTAGGCCCCTGCCATGTTCCAATCAGGTCTGATTAGACCCAGTCTCTGCAGTTGCAGGGATCTCCAAGTCTGATGGGAGAGAGAGACAGGCACAGGGACACAATGATAAGACGGCATGGTCAGTGCTGTGATGGAGGAAGTCCAAGGGCTGTAGGTGTCCAGATGGGACCCCAACAGAACCTGAGGTCCAGGGAGAGTGATACTTGAGTCTGAAGGACAAGTTACATAGTTGAATGAGAAAAGGCGAGAAAGATGTTTTCTATTAAAGGGAAGTGGCATGGAGACTTGAAATCACAAGGTGTGCTTGGAGAACTCCCCTTTATGGCCAAACTTCTTGAAAGAGATATGACTTGTTGATTCCATCCTGACCTCTCAACTGTTCTTTAACCCTCTATGTAGTTTGGCTTCTTCCCAACCATTCTTCTGAAAGTGTTATTTAAGGTCACTCACAACTTTCAAGTTGCTGAAACCAATGGCTTATTTTCTTGGCATTGGCCAAGAGGGTGGACAGAAGAGCATGTTTAGAAGATAAAATAATGAGACCTAGTGGCTGATGTGACATGGAAGGCGAGCGTGTGAAGAGACGAGGGTGCCAACCTGCTTGCTTGGTTTGAGTGCATGGTGGTGGCATGTACAGAGCAAAGTATGTACAGGAAGGGGAACAGGGTTGGGGGATGGAGTGATGTAATCACCTTGAGATGAGTGGAGTTTGAGACACCTGAACTTTGGAGGGGAGTTGGACCATTCAGTTGTGAAGCCCAGTTAGAAGGAAAGGGGCCAAGATGAAAGATCCAGAAGAGAAGGGGATCCTGCCTCCTCTCTATATCTGCTCCCCCATGGGTAAGAGGAGGGGGTTGTATTGGGAGCTTCCATTTAAGTCAGCACATATTCATTGGTTCCTGTTGGCACTAGGCCCTGCTGGTGACACAAATGAATCAGAGTCCTTGCCCATAGGTAGCTCACTCACATTTGGGGTTCTCCAGGCAGGAAAGGCCAGGGGAAAGGATAGCAACAAGAGGCACGAGCAAAGTCCAGAGAGATTGGGAAGAAAGAATTCTTTCTGAGACTAGGAAGGTTTCTGGAGTGGGTAACCTTTGAGCTAGGCTTTGAAGGGTTGGTAGAAATCTAACAGGAGAGAGGGGAGGGCAGGGAGTGTGGTCTGGAGAGAACATTGACCATTCTCTGAGCCTTGGTCCCCAACTCTGTGGTAATGTGGAGATAATACCTGCCTTAAGGAATGTTAGAGGCAGTAACAAATTTGGACACTTCCGTCAGGACCTGGTACGTAGTGGATTCTCAACAGTAGTTAACAGCCACACACAGCATAACAATGTTTTGGTTAAAGACCACATATATGATGGTGGTCCCATAAGATTATAATGGAGC
Source organism: Lepilemur ruficaudatus (assembly GCA_963574885.1). Lineage (NCBI taxonomy): Eukaryota > Metazoa > Chordata > Mammalia > Primates > Lepilemuridae > Lepilemur > Lepilemur ruficaudatus. Next base: position 21,239 of record CAUYRT010056517.1, read on the forward strand.
TGGCCGGGCGCGGTGGCTCACGCCTGTAATCCTAGCACTCTGGGAGGCCGAGGCGGGCGGATTGCTCAAGGTCAGGAGTTCGAAACCAGCCTGAGCAAGAGCGAGACCCCCGTCTCTACTAATAATAGAAACAAATTAATTG